>JAFBJS010000691.1:171863-221249 GCA_016785265.1 Paraplagusia blochii | reverse complement strand
ATAAGAAACACGTAGTACTAGCAACATGTCAATACCAACACAAACTAAAAAGAATTAAATAGTTCCAGGATAACATAAAACAGTTGATAGTATGGTTATATTAACAAAGATTAATTATAGGCTGTCGTGTGTAGAAGTTTATGACAATAGAATAAATGGTGAATATTCGCCCATTCTGCTACTTATTTATTATATCCTTAATACAGACACATAAATTATACCATTTTGTTTATATTTGACAAAAACGCAGGACAGCGCCCGTGGTTCGACCCCGCGAAGGGGTAGGGCTGAGTTTTCTGAGTTAGAAATGTCAACGAAGTAACCACTGAGCTAAGCCTGCGCGGAGACGTACGGTGAACAGTGTCATTATAAAGCTACAGTGGGTGCGGTATCGTTGAGCTGCGTCGTTGTCAAGACGTTTGTCTTCGTCAACACACAGAAAAATAAGTGTATTTTATTATATAATGTATATTTTCGCAACAGAAAACAAGTTAAATGTGAAAAGTAAGCGTCCCGAATGAGTCTACATTGTCTTATTTATTCAGTAACAAAGAGCGTGGAAATAGTGATTCCAAAAACCAAACTACAAGACCTACAAAACATACAGGTAACAGAAGAAAGGGACCTATATAAATAACACATATCTGTTGATTAATGACATAAACTAAAGAAAATGCACTGGACAGCGCCCGTGGTTCGATCCCGTGAAACACGGGAAGGACTGATGTATTTCTACCAGGAGAAAATGTCAGTGAAGTAACCACTGAGCTAAACCAGTGCGAGAACGTAAGCAGGACTGTGGCTATATGAATACACGGTAGGCGCGTCATCATTGCACTGCGTCATTTTTAAGAAGTTAATTTTGACACTAGTTGGATTTACTGCTATTACACGAAGGAAAATGTTAGTATTTTTTATGTAAAAATAAAATAAAAACATTCATTGGTTAGAAAACGCAGGGCAGCATGACCCATGGTTCCATCACATTGAAGAAGAGTACTTGAATTCTAGATAGAAATATCTTAGAAATTCATGAATCTACAAAGCCTGGACTCTGGAAACCCTGTAGACATGATGAGAGACCACCCAAAGAAGTCTCATGTCACCCACCTGGAGTTCGCAGCTGTGTCTTGGGAAACATTGGTGCAACTGATTAAATTTTCAACTGATTAAAAATCCCAGAAATCACATTTGTGGCCCTTCTGCTGACTAGTCTTATTTGTAGATCACACCTGGGTTTCCAAGTTGGTCTACACTCACTTTAAACTATTTTATATCTCACCAACTAACATTAAACAAGTCACTTACATATTTTGGTTGTTTTATAATGTTCCAAAAGAATGTAGAAAACTCACATTTTTAATAAATGTACATTCATTTTGTGGTGTTTTGATTCTAATGCTTCTTGTGTAATTGACCTCCTGGCTGAGATCCAATCCCATTAACTCCACTTAACAACATCAACAAGGTGCCGGCGCAGCAGACATCATAAACACCCTGAGTATTTATGGGTACTGTAAGTTTAATAATTTATTGACACAAAACACACAATACATGTGGATATCCAGTTCATGTCCAAGGTATGGTAAACAAGATGAGATGTATGGATATGGTAAAAGCTATTTGCTTTAGGTGTAGAATGCCAAGGTAAACACAAATAAAGGAGCCTGTTTGCTTCACATGTAACATATAAGGAGAAAACACAAGGATACAAGAAACTATCTGGTTCAGACACTTTACTTGAGATACTACACTGGCTGGGATAAGAAACACACATTACTAGAAACATATCAATACCAATAAAAGGTAAATAAAATAAAATAGTTCCAGAAAAATATTAAAAAATATATAGTATAGACATATCTATCACGATTAATTAAAGGGCATACAACAAACGGTGAGTTTTTTTTTCCCATTTTGCTATTTGTTTACTGTATCATGGATAGAGTAAAACATAATGAAGATATGTCACAGTCCTATTTATATTTGACAAAAACGCTGGACAGCGCCCGTGGTTCGACCCCGTGAAGGGAGAGGATCGAGTTTTCTGAGTAAGAAATGTCAATGAAGTAACCACTGAGCTAAACCAGCGCGGCAACTTCACGTGAACTGTGTTCTTATAGAGCTACAGTGGGTGTGTTATCGTTGCATTGCGTCATTATGAAGACGTTTGTCCAAAAACCAAAATAAAAGAACTTGTTATAAAGGCAATTGGAGGTTTAATAATTTAATATCCAAATATCTTGCATAACTAAACAATATACCTTTGTTATCACTGCGAATAGGATTTTCCTTAAAATAAGTTTTACGTAGAATAGAGTTAAAAATCAATTTTGTGTCTTTTATTTTGACAGTCACAAAAGAGGAAGTTGTCCATACTTTTCCTGGTGTCATTCCAACAGGTGTAGTGCCAATTTGCCTCGATATTGGTCATAATTGAGGACAACTTAATAAGTGTTCCCTGAGAATGACTTATTTTCCTTTGTCTTTTTTATTTACCTTTTATTGTCTAGACTGACGCTTTTGAATATGTTTTTCCATCTGTTGCTAGGCAATAATCCGTCAGCGAGAGAAAAAAAAACATAGCAAACAGCATTCATTGGCCAGAAAACACCGCAAATTATCGAAAGTTGCCAGAACATGTTACTGAATAATTTCAAGAGTTTTTTTTTTAGTTTTTGGGGACAGAGGGTTGCAGTAGACAAGCCAGAGACAAGGTGATTGTAAATGACACTTAAATAGAACCCTCAAAGAAAGACAAACAATAGTTAACTGTAAACAGTAATTTCAGAATATATTCATTACATTTAGTCACCACTATATATTAAAAAAATACACACTCAGAAAGGTTAATATAGAAAAACACTTATCAGCAAGCACAGAAAAGGGAATGTAAACACTTTGAGAATAGACATTTTAGTATCAGAGCAGTCAGGTGGTGTGAAAGTTGAAGACCAGAAGCTTCCACATGGACACAAGTAACGCTGGCCACAGCACAGCGGGAATGTGACGTCCATGTAAACCTGTTGCCCCTGCACATTGCCTGATCCTGTCTGAGTAAAAAAGAACAGAGAGTACATTATGAAGTAACTCGCACTGATAAATTGAGGGGCAAAACAACACAATCAGTTTCTTTGGACTACTGTATATTGACTCGTCAAAGATTCTCCCCTCCACCAGAAGTCTCTTAGAAGAACTGTTAACATTAGTAATGTAAGTAAAATTACCATGACAAAACGGAATGGTGAATCTCATGATTAAATGGGAACATAATGAACTGAAAGAGAGTACGAGGCAACCTGCCAAGACCTGACTCCTCCAAAGCTAATGTCATGTCATCTCACAGTAGAGACCGTCTGGTGTATAATAAGATTAGGATGAGCTCTGTGACTCACCTGTGGCTCATGTTTCTATATTAGAGTATATCTGGAAAAACATCTTGTCGAGCCCATTAGGAGATTGCCTGGTTTTCCTCACAGCAGATGATGTAAAAAAGTCATAACATTTATCCTGTCTGAAAGTGTGATTCCACTGATCTGGAATCTTTCTTCTACTATGGCATTACTGGTGTTTCAGTCAGTTTATCATTGACCCCCCTGTGTTTGCAGACACAGGGGGAAAAGAGTTGTTTTTGTTGTTTCCCAAAGGATGCTCTATTATTGAACTGCCATATCAATGGTCAAAGTCTTCTATCTATCTATCTATCTATCTATCTATCTATCTATCTATCTATCTATCTATCCATCCATCCATCCATCCATCCATCCATCCATCCATCCATCCATCCACCCGTACATCCATCTATCTACTAGGGTTGTGACGATTCACTCACATAACGATCCGATTCATATTTCGATTCACAGGCTAAGATCCGATTTAGGAACGATTCATAAAAAATATGAAACGATCGATCCAGTTCGATTCGATTCGGTTCAGTTCGATCCAAAATGATTAATTTGCACACCCCTAATATATACTGTATACAGTATATATTAGAAGTGTGACGATTCATTCATATCTTGATTGATCCTGCCCATCCGTGTCTCTCCTAAAGAGAACCTCAGCCTCTTTAACTCCTCCACCTCCAGCTCGGTCTCCTGTCTTTTACATATTCCTAGTGTCTATTTCGTCCATCATAGCTGGTCTCATCACCTTTCTCCAAACCTTTCCCTTCACTTTGGCTGACTCTCTTCTATCACAGATCAAACCTCATAGTTTGTTTGTTTAAGCAAATCTCTTCTTCTTGTGCATAGTTGGGAATAAAATGCACTGACTCCACATAAAGGAAACTTAAGAATATAACGATGTCCTTACTTAAAGCCATTTATAAGCTCAGAAGCTGGACTTGGTCCAAGGAGAATTAAGTAAAAAAGATATATTCCATTAAACAAAAAGCAGAGCAAATTATTTCTTGTATCTGTGACTTTTCTCCTGCAAATATTAGTTTGTTGTTGTGTTCGAAGTCATATTTGCTCCCTGGTTCCCAGGTTCGTCTTTTATTTTATCCTATTTAATGGCATCAGTGTGATGCCAAAAACAATGTTATGGTAAATTTTACCTTTTCCAGAACGTATTGTGTAATCGATGGAGATTTCCTTCTCTTCCTTCCTCTCTTTGCGAATCAGGGTGCAGTTAAACTTCGTGGTGTTAACGGCATAGTGCTGGTGGTCAGAAAGTATGAGCTTGCAGTCTTGGTTAGTTCTGTTGCTAATGAAATCGCCGTCTGCTGTTTTAAAATAACAGCTGAAAGGTGGCGAATCTGTACAATTTGCATAATGGCATTCCAACCTTGAAAAGAGCAAAGATGTGATGGATTTCTTTGTTGTTACAATAACTTTTGGGGTAAATATGTTTTAAGGTGTGTTTTTAATGTAGAATATATGCCTTTACTTCAGACTCCCATTCTTTGTAAGGCAGGCGGTAAAAATGCCAAAATCCCCTTGTTTCTTACAAGACGACCCTGAAATCAGACAGTTAGTTTAGATAGAATCCTATGAAGTGTAACAATCACGAAAAAATTGCATAAACATAAGATGATCTATTAAAATTGTAAATAAGGGCCGGCAGTGGTGGACTAGTGGAAGCGCACTTGGGTCTGCAAGGCTTCAGGTTCAATTTCAACAGATGCCAGGTTGCCATTGAGGTTCTCTGAGCATTGCACCGTCCCGACCCACAGAACTTCCTCTGAGCTCACCACCCAGAGAAAGGCTCACAAGGCACACATTTTAAGATATTTTATTTATTATTAAAGCAATAAAATGTGGATATGGTACTCTAATTATGGATAAAAAAATAGTAGACATTCATTAAATTTGACAATAAAGGAACTTCTATTCTATCTACAAAAATAAAATATAAATAATTTTCTCAAACTTATGATCATCAAAGCCACATCTTTCAACAAAATTAAAACCTTGGATTGATATCAGATTAACCACATTTTGACCAAATCTGTTGTGAATGAGCTCTGAGCAGCAGGAGTGAACGTCTGGGAGTGAATATAGGCGTTCACTCTCACCGACATAATCATTCACTCAAATCAGATTAAAGCAGGTTGTGCTGATTGATAAGAAGCAGCACAAACCACTGAATGCTCTGTTTCCTCCAGAGTCTGGATCACATCCCGTCACATCCTCACATTATAAACACTCTTGTGACAAATTTCTGTTCGATTTTTCTTGTTGTTGCCAGAAATTGAGTGTTTTCATTGAAAGCTTTCTTACCAACAATGATGACAAAGAGAAGACACAGTGTGATGAACATGTCTCACGTCCAGCTGAGAAATCCAACTGAGGGAACGATAAAAACCATCTGTTCTCATCAACTCCACCTCCTGTTGCTAGTGATTAACACATGTTAACGGGATTACCATCTGGATTAACAGAAATCTATTTATGAAAATTAAAGTTTTAAATTATTGTACTAGACAGTAGGTATTTCCTTCATCATACTTCATATAGTGTTCATGCTACTTTAAAGCTAAACTTGTGTTCCAGATGCTCTAACTTTACACCAACAGGTGCATTTAGATGATTTGAATTTACAGGTTGTTTAGAAAATGAGAGAGTGAAACGAGCTTAAATGTCTTACCTTATGTTCGCTGTTGTCCCTTCCTCCTCTGTGACTCGTGACAGCTGAAGGCAGAAGTCACAGATCGAATGTAATGGTCTGTGCAGGGCACTGAGAGGGATGTGCTGTTTGGTGGGAGGGTGAACTGTAAGACAGCATTAAAGGAATACTCAGAATATTTAGTGTTGTTGAACGAAGTCACACAAAAAACACAAATAATATGGGATTGTACAGCCATAACAACAATAATAGTAACAATAATAATGTTAAATGTTGCAAACAATCATTTACAACAATGAAAATTGGGTGAATTGTGAACAATAAGATTTTTAATGATCTGTATTGCAGTTGGTGAAAGATCCATTTAATAGAAAACACCTTAAACTGACTTCAGAGATTTTTTTGTTTATTATTTGGGAAGACCCTTTTAATATTGAGTCATTAAATCTGCAGCACTAAGATATTACAGTGAGATCAATAAACATTAAATCATTTTTTGAAGCTTCGGTTTCTCTGGTTGTCTTGTATTCACCCAACGAAGAATAACAACATGTGATGTCTAGTGTGATGCCAGTGGAAGAAAACCAACCTATTATAACATAATGGTTTTATCATCCTGTGTTATCTTGCACACACTGTTTCTCTGCAACCTTGTTATTGTCATTCAAATATGTGCAAGCTATTAGTACATTAGGACTAATGGATGTAGCCTCTGTAAAGAGATTCACTTCCTGGATGACTAGATTTTTCCAAACGTATGAACCGACCACACCCTTAAAAGGGAAGATAATCCTTGGTGTTGATGGAAGAAGTTGCAAACAGATAGTGAGTCATTAGTAATAAATTAAACAGTGATGGAAACAGCATGGAGAGACTTTTATGACAGTTGTGAAGCAAAGAGTTAGAAATTGTTATTCCCTCTATCAGGTTTTTCAGCAGCACCAGGCATCGATGGATTAGATCATTTAACTGGCTGTCTGGTTTTGATGGATGCCCCAATCTAGATGTTAGAACATGAAATTATTAGCTTTTTATCAGACTGGTTACAGTGGAAACCAAATTAAACATGAGCATCAGACAGTATCTTGGGAGGCAGACCATTGTGCACACATTCACAGTGATGGTGACTTCACCAATCTCTAGCACCCAACGTAATTGGTTTCAATCTTTATATAAAGCCTTTAAGTTGTTGTTGTTTTTTCTTAAGGCTGCAGTCAACTTCCTGTTAGATCTGATTGAAGAAACAAAACATTTCCAGCAGCATCCACATCAGGTGGTGAGACCAGCCATGATGGATGGTAAGAGACACTAACAATAGGCAGAAGACAAGAGGCAGAGCTGGAGGTGGAGGGGTTAAAGATGCTGCTGAGATTCTCTTTAGGACAGACAAGGATGGACAGGATCAGGAATGAGGTGATTAGAGGGACAACACAGACAGGAAGGTTTGGAGAAAAAGAAGCTGGAGAAGACAGATTGAGACGGGTTGGACATGCTCAGAGGAGGGACAGTGGATACAATGGTAGAAGAATGATCCTAGAGATGGAGCTACCAGGAAGGAGACAAAGAGGTTGATGGATACAGTGGGTTGGAGTCAAAGTAGAAGATGAAGAGAACAGGGGGGGAAGGGAAAGGGTGATTTGGTGTGGAAAGCCTTGAGAAAGGGACAAGTGGAAGGAAGAAGAGGAAGATGATAAAGAAGAAGTGCTCTGTACAAAGAGGCCATGTAAAGTAAGTTGCTGTAACTCAGATGTGGGTAAATATTTTGACCTGGGCTGCAATGAGTAACTGAGTGAAATAGAGACCAGGTCAGAAGCAGAAAGGAAGACTTTTTGTGCATTTGTGTGAACTCACATGGAATTCATTTAAGTTATGAATAAAAGCGAAAATGTCTTTAGCTTTTTTTTTACAAAAAATATAGATTAATAGTAGAAGGCAGACTCTTGAGCCATAGTTTTCCTAAGTCTGCTGTGTCACTAGCAGCAAAACCAGTTTGCAGTTGATCTAACACATGTATACATAAACCTATTTACTTCAGATACTACAATACTACATAAATACGCTGGAAATACCTGTTATCACTAGTAAGGCAGGTCTTTAAAATCCAGCTGAAGTCGTTGGTTTCACCCAAAGAGTGACTCAAGATTCTAAAAGATTCTGCTGTGTTACCACTTCAAAGTTTATAAGTGGTAAAGTAGACCGTCTACAGACATGTGGCCAAATAAACACTTTCCTCTTTAATTTCCCCTTCATGCATTTGGCTAATCTGGGATAAGACTTCCAAAAAAAGGTTGGCAAGGAGAAGAAGTGGACCTACAGAAGAGGACAAAGGGGTTTGCATTGATGTTGACTACAAGACAAACCAAAGACACATTTCCAATCAGGAAGCTGAGAAGGTGCCATGAAGTTTTCTGAATTAATGTTTAGTTAGGACTGGAGCAGTGAGAAACCAGAACGATCCGGCGCTGACGGTAGTTCACGACTCTGGGGAACTAATATACAAGAGAGCAGAGACAATCTCCAAGGCATGGACTCAGGGAAAGGAGAAAAATAATAAAAGCAGTTATAAAAAATGGATAAAGCAATAAGACGAATATCATGGGGTAGAAAAACGAAAAATTCAAGAAACTGGTTGTGAATTGCATTAAATTATAAACGATAAAGGCCAATCCAGAACGTTTTAAGAATTTTTTTTTTCTGGAAAGAAATTGAGAAACATCCTTGTGGTATAAATGGAAAATGTTTTATTGTAAAATAAAATAGTTTCTTCGAGATCTTCATTAACTACAGAACTCAGAAATAAAATTTCAAATTCTGATTGTTATTGGTTATTTTAGGTCAATTGCCTGGTCTGACTTTACACTATAACATTTGGTTTATCTAATACACAGTATATATGTATATATTGGATAAAAAGACAGATAGATTCACCTCCTAGGCAACTTCTAAAGTTAGGAGTAATGTGTATGACTGCTTCGCCCGCAACCTGGTAGCAGGTTGATCCTGGTTATTACATACCTTCTCTGTATTCATTTTGATTAAAAGAGTAATCTTTTGACATCTTCATTCATGTTTGATTAACATTTTAACAAATGGTTGCAACACTGAACTAGCTCTTTGGATTTCAACATTATTTTTTAATTTTTATGTTTATACAGTGTTGTAACAGCATTTATTAAAAGGTGCAGCTGTATATGAATTAAGAAAACTAGAGAGCACGGGTCAGAAACCTCTTTACTTGATCTGATAAGAGGCTGTTGTTGCGTCAGCCAGATTTATGATGTGCCAACAACGTCAATTAGGACAAATGTGAATTTATTTGAAATCATCTGCAGCCAAAATGTTTTTGTAACCTTACCCTACATTCTATTTAGGCGTAGGTGAATTTAAATGACCAAAAATATGCCATTTTTTATTATATTGACAAACATTTTTTTTCAGTGTGTGGGTTAACCAAGATCAGAGTTTGAGGACTTTATCAGCCCAAGGTTTACTTAGTCAACTTTGGCCTGAGTGATCTGTTTGACAGCTGTTTACACCACAAAATCAAACAACTCATGTTGGGTCAAAGGACAACGTTTGCGGACTCAGCTACTGTAATATTGATTACTTTACCAGAAGACTGCAATCCACTGTCTTTATAGGAATTTCTGGTACACATATACTGCATATACTCCAGTTACTGCTGAGGTCTATACTCTAATGCAGGTAGATCGGGATCTACCTATACATCTCCAAAGGAGTGCTGGTAGATCCTGAGCAATAACATAGAAAAACATAACGTAGAGAGTAAGATATTCAGTTTATATATGTAAATATGTATGTAGAGTTTTCAATCTAGGGAGATCACTCCAGCCATTTGACAAAAAAAAGTTGGGACACCCCTGTTGTATAGTATACTAGGGGGTAGTATTCATCTGAGCAAAAAATGAAACATGATGGAACGAGCGTGGGCAAATATTTTGACTCACAAGCCAATACTCAAAGGCGGCTACTAAAATTTAATGGGGGATCGAGTCATGCACAGTTAGAGAGAGCATTTCTGTGAACTATGATTAATGACATGTAAACGTCATGAACAAATGCTAAAATGCTTGAATGGTTTAAGCCTATTCTTAGCTTTTTATTGGGGAAATGCAGACATTACATGAAAAGCAAGATAATGATAATATAATGTAGTATCATTTAATTTTGACATGATTAGTAGGCCGAAGTCAAATCTCACTATATTCACAATTGGTGTAGCAAACAGGTTGGGGTTAAGGGTCTGCAGAAGTTTGAACCTCCTGGGTTAGTTTTAGTCGCCCAGTTTAAATGTGAACCTTTTAATCTCCATTTAAAGACGAATTATAGTTTCACTCAGTTTAAACCACATTCTCCAGTTTGGAAAATCATTACAAAAATCTTCCTGTCAGTGAGGTTTTTACTATGCGGAAATGATGTTTCGTAAACCGGTATGAGGGACTTTAAACTATTGATTTTAGAGTTAGTCAGTCAGGGCCCCAGCGTAGGTGGGTGCTGTGGGTGACTGGGCGTCTCCAAAGAGACTATTTAATGGATGCAGACTCTGTGGAGAGTACCAGTCAGTCATGGGTCTCCCAGGCAAGCAGGTTTGGAAGGGGACACTATGTGTCCTCCTGAGCTGGATGAGTGTCAGTCAAGTGGTGGCTGGACCGTAAGTTGAGCTGTTTATTATAACAAATATTGTTGCTATATGTTAAGTTTACGACACAGTCGAAGGGCCATTGATTTTTGTAAAAACCACAACAGATTTGGCAACTTAGATTTTTACAGTCTATGTTAAATTTTTGTTTTATTATTTTCTTTATGTGTGTTGTTGAAAATTTCAAAACAAAACCGGTTTTATTATTTTAAAATCCATTTGATTTAATACTTGATTTAATAAGAGTTTTTTTTATCTCTCAAAAGATTTAAAACAATCATAAAATCTTAACAAACATCAATTAAAAAGTCTTTGAAAAATAAGATCTGGAAGACAGAAAAAAGGAGAAAGTCTAAGAAATAATGTAAATATATTATATAAAATAATTTATCATTAAAATTATCCAATTTAAAAACTGTTTTGGTCTAAATGTTGCCTGCAATCTGAGAAAATGATCGTGTGTTTGCATGTGTCTGTGAATCTGTAGACAGTATTTGGTGGCCATTCCTGCTGTACTTGAAGCTGGAACCGAAACTCGATTGTGTGCGAGTCTCCTGCAGCCCAATGAGACTGTGACCATGACTGTCACTCTGATGCCAGAAGGGCAGATATTGATGGAGAAGGAAAGCGACGAAGCGTTCCATCACTGTGTTAACTTTGAGGTACTAAAGAGTGTACCTGGGGCTCAGCTGTTTCTGAACGTGTTGTTCTGTTGATGCAAAATGTTGTTTCCTTGTTGTCAACGTAATTATTTTCTCTTACAGGTTCCTTTGGTGGAAAAACAAAAAGTATATGAATTTGAAGTGAAGGTGGTTGGCAACACATTTTTCTCAAGGGAAGTCAGGAAAGTCATGGCCAAAGTCTATAAGCCAAGCATCTTCATCCAAACGGACAAACCAATCTACCTCCCAGGACAAACAGGTATGGTAGTGATCTGAACGTTACTGGAACTGCTGATAGGTTTCTTAATTTCATTAGACATTCCTCTCTAAATGTTCCTTACGTAGCGAGCAGATATTGTAATCACTACTAAACTACTAAATTAGCTTATTAAAAATATCCATGCAGGCACTCGTTATATCGTCGTTCATGTCTTTTTTTTACTTGAATAACAAAATGTTTTTATAACGTCAATCAAATATTAAATTAATCTAAGCCAGAGATTGACAGAAATCTAAGTGTACATTGGTTAATATGATAAATAAATGTTCTGTACATTGATGTAATATTAATACAGACAACAACAGGCAGATACAGTCAGAAACTCTTTGTTTGTAATCTGTGAACTTACAAATAATGGAATTCTTGAAGATGGAAATATGTCTAATTTCATTGAATACAACAGTGGTGTGATTAAATAACCAGTGTCCTCAAATTTGCGCATCTACCAAAAACATTAAAGGTCTTAATTAACCTTTTTAATCAAAATGTTATAAAATCACTATCAGAAATAACTTGAAGCTTATGGTATTGCATACATATATTTTACCTTTTTGTTCCTCTGATGTCCAGGCCTGATGATTGTCAGGTTTTGTTGTATATGTTCACCCAACATGGCCGACCAGAGTTTAGAGCCATTCTCTCTTTCTTTGAATCCTAGTGCATTTCAGAGTGGTGTCACTGGACTCCAAGCTGAAACCCTTGAAAGAAGTGGTGAGTATTTGAACAGTGTGATAACTGATGTTTTACAGACACAAACAGACATTATATAAGAAGCTAACAGACAAGGCAGACCAACATTGACTTTCTCTTCAGTCCAGCTCTAATATCGGGTCGATAGTACAACATTGGCCCGTGTTTGCGCTCACTCCCCCTTGCTTGATAAAAGCAAAAAAAAAGCTGAACTCAGCTTAATTACTAAAGTTCAATAAACATTTCTAGCAGAATCTTAAACCAGACCAAACTGGTAATTTTAATTTAATTTCATCAGTTAAAGGCGCCTGTCTTTTCAAAATAAAACACTTTTGAGAATATGAACTAAAAATATTAAACACCAAAACTGTTTTATTTTGAAAAATACCGACGCCTTGAAATGAAACGCTGTTCGCGGGTTCACAGAACCAGTTTGGACCGGCCAAGTGGTTCTGGCGATAAGATGGTCGGGACTCGTTTTTAGTTTGTTAAAGTACTCTTATTGAATAGTGAATTCTTTACATATTTTTTGGTCGCTAAATCTTTTAATTCCCGCTAACAAAGCCATCTTAAACTGAACCATGGATACCGTAAATAGGCTAATCCAGAGTACGGCACAGATTTGGTAAGATTCAATCACTAGTGTAACATCCGCCCCCTAAAATTTTATAACATTATAAAAATATTTAATAATTATCTATGCGGTAATTTTAGTAAGTATCTTTCCTTGTGTGTGACATTAATTTATTTCAAGTATTTTCTCTTTTTCTCATTTGCAGTATGATATGGTCGAAATGCAGGTAAGACCAACAACATTCATTCTTGTTTGCTGAGTATTGGAGAGATATCGGTGTTACAGATATAATACCTAAATTTTGAATAATAAATGTTTAAATGTGCTTTATTCATTCTACAGGACCCCAGTGATAACCGTGTGGGACAGTGGTTGAATGCGACATCCAAAACTGCCATCCTGCAACGTTCATATGCATTGAACCCAGAAGCTCGTGAGGGAACCTATAAACTGGTTGCCAAAGTGGGCGATAGAAAACGTTACTACAATTTCCTGGTGGAGAAATCCGGTAAGTGAGGATTTTCATCTTCTTGTACCACAGTAATCACCAACCACTGGGCTTAGGAACCAGTACCGGTCAGTGGGTGATTTGGCCGCAGAGAAATAATGTTTCCTTTTGTCCCCATCTGTCTATTACTTTCACTTGATCCATACCCATATCAACAAAAGAACTGACCAATAGAATGTCTAGGATTCCATCATCAATAATGCAACTATATTTAAATAGGAAATATTTTCTCAGTGAAGACAACAACAATAAACTCAAAATGACGCAGAGTCATTGATACAAGATTCTAACCTTGTTTACCAGTCTGGTAGCAGATAATTATTGGCTGTGTGCACTTGAGAAATCCTTGTTGTGCCCATGTACAGTTAATTTGGGTAGGAAGATTTTATAGGTAGGAATATATTTCAGAACACCGGAA
The DNA here is from genome assembly GCA_016785265.1 of Paraplagusia blochii. Lineage (NCBI taxonomy): Eukaryota > Metazoa > Chordata > Actinopteri > Pleuronectiformes > Cynoglossidae > Paraplagusia > Paraplagusia blochii. The sequence goes on along the minus strand of JAFBJS010000691.1, from coordinate 207,388 downwards.
ATTTTAATTTTATCAAGGGGTATTTATCTGCCACAACATTTAACCGGTCTGTGGTGCCAAAAAGGTTGGGAAACACTGTTGTACCACACATTTTTATGGACATGACATTTGACAAAACTGTAAGTGGCACAGGAGTAATATTTAATATTTTCCAGACACAACAGCCTTGGCTACCACAATATATGTATATATAACCATTTCTTTGCGAATTACTCCCTTAACTTACGTGAGCCTATTTGCTATACAGTTACAACTGGGCTAACTATGTATGTTCAATTTGTTAAAATAACATGAGGTCCATCCATCCATTTTCACCTGCTTATCCAGTGCAGATGGCAATAGTGTCAAGTAACTAGTTCACTTGGTTTATTTTAGTGTTTTGCATTAAATAGACTGTTTTTTTTTACCCGTCTTCTTTTTTTACTTGAGAACAAAGCTTTACTTTTTAGTAATTCTGTATGGTTTTAGTTGTCATTCTTATTTAAGAATGTTAAGGGCAATAAATTGCCCTTAACATGCCTATTGCCATCTCTGATTTTTAAGTAGTGACAACCAAATTTCTCTCCACAGTTCTTCCCAAATTTGATGTAGAAGTAAAAACATCTGAATCTGTTAGTATTGGGCAAGAGAACATTGACGTCACTGCATGTGCAAAGTAAGTAGAATGTGTTTTCCAAAGCATACAATTCTTTAAATTTTAGTTTCCTTTGTTTTTTATTTTAAATTTTTCCTGTTTTTTGAAAATGATTAGGTACACATATGGACAACCTGTACCTGGCCATGTCACAATGCGAATATGCCGACCTTTAAATCGCTACTACTATGGTAGTCCTCCCTTAGAAGAAATCAAGCCGGAATGCTATAATGAGACAAAAGAGGTACAGACTGCACAGTCTAAAGCTACTTATCATAATTATTTGTGAATTAACTGTTGTCTTGTATTGGAGAAAATGAAAGTAATGCTAAAATTTTTGTTGGACTTTAGTTAACACTACCTTTCTTTTTTTTTTTCACTGTTAAATGAGGGATTTTTATTCAATCACAAATTGTATAAAGACTCTCCATTGGAGAAATTTTTGGCAGGACTCAGCAGAACAAATGCTTTGTAATCAGTCATTGTTGGAACAAATTTCCTCTGTATTTATTTCACTTTATTTGTTCTTTCTAGGCAGACAAGAATGGCTGTGCTGCATTTACCGTCCCCATGAGAACTTTCAAAAATCTTGACACAAAAATTATGCAAGACAGACTGGATCTTAACATTGAGTTTGAAGAAGAAGGCACAGGCAAGATAGATAAATTATTATTGACAATATCATGGTTTATAAAAATACTTTACACTATTTGTAATACAATTGTCCACACTTCTTTTACAGGCATAAAACGTCCAAAACAACAGACAATAGGCATTTCATTTGTTATTGGAAAGATGTTTTTTGTTGACACACCTAAGTTTTATGAGGAGGGATCGAAACTAGAAGGAAAAGTTAGTACAAATAGATTTTATTTATTCTGTCCAGTTATTTTTCTGCTCTCTGCTGTGTCAGTAAATGTGGTTGTCTTTTCACCAGGTTAAAGCAGTCCACCACAATGACACACCAGTTGCTGCAAAGGACCTCTACCTGTTCAAGGGTCCAAAATGGTCCGCCAGCCACATACAGAATCTGACCACTGATTCTGATGGTATTGCAGAGTTCTCTTTGAACACAACTGACTTCCATGGGACCATTGATCTCCATGTGAGTGATGGTAGCAATAATAATTACAATCATAACAATTATTTTAATAAGAGTTTAAAGTTTTTTTTACATTTTACTACCAACTAGGTTAACGACAAAATTGGACAAGATTATGTACCTTACGGAACTCCACACTTTGAAGAGGGTGAACATGAGGTGTCTAAGGTCCAAGTGTCCTCCCCTGACGTCAAAACAGTCAGCTCAGTGAAGATCAAGAACAGGGACAAACCTCTACCTTGTGATGAAGAGGAGCATATCTCTGTTGAATATGCTGTAGTAGGAGAGAAACCGAGCTCCGCCACATTGATGTTCCTGGTGAGTGCTTTTTCACATACAAACAAAGTGAAGATCAATATATTAAAAATATCTTTATTTGTTCCACTGTGGGGAAATTGCCTAATGTATGTATATATATGTATTGTTTTTATTTCTCCACCAGTAGTCCAATAAAAAGTGAATTAAGTTCTACAGATTATTAGCATAGGACAAGACCATATGAATAATTGGAGGAGAATACTATACTACATTCTGCAGTCGTAGTGAAGTAACAATACTGTTTTGTTTTTTTTTTGACAGTGTCACTTACTGTTTATGTCTTTCTTGCCTTCCACCAGGTCCTGGCCAGAGGAAGCATTGTCAGTCTTGCATACAGAGAGTTTGATGTGAAGGATCAAGGTGATTTAAACAGATGAGAAAACAGATATTTTAATTCATGAAGAGACATCAATATCTCAGTATGGATGAGATATTGTAGTTTATGATGAAGGTCCAAACTACCGAGCCCAAGATTAAAAACCACATACCTGATCACTGGTCTCACAATTTCCCCATTTTATGATGAAACAGGATTAGAATTTAAGGATAATAAGAGAGATACATGATTACAAACCCTTTTACTTTTTCTCCTAGTCACTGAAGGTGAATTCTCCTTCAAGTTATACGTCCGTCCAGAAATGGCACCAGAAATCCAGGTTTTGGTGTATGTTGTTCTTCCCAGTGAAACAGTGATTGCTGGCAGTGCTGACTTCTCCACTGAGAAGTGCTTCAAACACAAGGTGATATAAAATGTAAAATGCCTAATACCAACTGCAATGCGTTTCAGTCCACTAGTGGTCGACATACTTCTGCTTCAGAAAAACTGCTTCACTTTCAGGGTTCTTGAGAAAGATATGTCTGTGTGTTTGTCAGGTGTCACTAGAGTTTTCCAGTTATTCACATGTCCCTGGAGAGGAGACCAACATGGTGATGTCAGCTGATCCAAACTCTCTGTGTGGAGTCAGTGCAGTGGACCAGAGTGTTCTGATCAAGGAGAGAGGAAAGATTCTGGATGCTGAAAAGGTAAGTTCTGCAAGGATCCAAAAGTAACATCTCCATCCTGTAAGCATCTGGTTATTATTACTAAAATTAGGGCCTGTTGGAAACTACAAGGGTGACAAAATTGTAAATTGCAGATGCAGGAAATATAGATATAGAAAGTAATTTGACTGCTTAATTTTTCTTTGGACTAAAATCATCTTGTCATCACAGTGCACATTAACTAATTAATCTAGAACAGGGGTGGGCAAACTAAGGCCCGGGGGCCACATGCGGCCCGTTGAGCCTTTTAATGCGGCCCGCCATCCCTGTCCAAATAAAATAATTCATTTATATTATAATTAAACTTCCGACTTTTCCCTACAATGCCTACGTGTTCCCAGTAGATGGCATTAAAAAAAGCCAATAAGAAATTTAGTATTTTGGGTTTGATGCATGACTTTTACTTGCCATTTATCTTAGCTTACACGAACGCTCCATAAATATAGATATAGAAAGTAATTTGACCGCTTAATTTTTCTTTGGACTAAAATCATCTTGTCATCACAGTGCACATTAACTAATTAATCTAGAACAATGTATTTCACAATGATGTGACAAGCAGCATCACCTCATTGACTCCACCCAAAACATGACTCATATGGTCCTGAACTGAAGTATCTGTGTTTGATGTCAAATTTTTTTTTACTAATTTGGAAAGTTTGTTTTGAATGTCAGTTTCTACAATTAAAAGGTGTTTTATTTCACAGCATAATGTACAGTTTTTCGAACCAGAACAAATAACAACCACTTGCAGAAACTCAAATAATTTTGAATGGTCTGATCTATACAATTTCTAGTTAACAACATCTCTTCTAGGCCCAGCGAAAACTGTTCATTTCTGCCTTTCTCTGCAGTTATTCAATTTGTTGCCAGTCACAAAGATCGGACATATTCCATATGAAGTGTCTGATCCAACAGAATGTCTCCATGTGAGACCAAAAAGATACATCTGGCCATATCCTGGTGAGGGAGATGACGCATTCACAGTCTTTAAGGTACTTGTGGCTGTTCAGTCTGAGACTAATAATTGTTGTATCTGCAAACGAAATGATTGTGACAGCTTGTCTCGTATTCTATAGAATGTTGGAATAAAGATGGCCACAAACCTGTTTGTTCGAATGCCACCATGCCTTAAGTTCAGAGGTAGAGAATACACCCGTGGCTCATATGTCAGTTACGATTCGGACCTCCTTGTCGCCCGAATGGAAACACGGGGTATGGCTGCACCAGCAGGTCCTAGTCTTGGCTTTTCACCATCAGCCGATGTTGAACTTGTTCCAATAGAGACTGTACGCACCTTCTTCCCTGAAACCTGGATTTGGGACCTTGTAGAAGTTGGGTGAGTTTCTGCAATACACTGTGGTCCGTAGATACAGCCAACCTGTGTCGATTCACTTGTATTAACAAATCATTTTATATTATTATCAAAAAATAAGTGTATAATTTAACCGAACCAGTGGGCAAGGCAATGCAACACTGTTGAGTGCAAAAAAGGAACTTGGTTGAGCAGTGGTAACTAGATGTTTCCTCATATTACAAAAAAAGGCTTACGAAATTTGTTTACTTGTAACTTTCATATTGTTCTCTCACACTAACTTCATTAAGTCTCAATAAAACCATCTCCTATATCTTTTTTTACTTTTAGTTAGTCAGTTAAAATGGCAATGATGGGAAATAACTTTATAGGTGTTCCTATAACAGCAGTCTCTGGGGAATAGTGTTCTTTTTAAACCCTGTAGACTGTATAAAAATCTCTTGATTCACTGATTTTAGCTGTTGAGACTTTTTTACATAATGGTGACTTTTTTGTTTTACTCTACAAATACCTGAAGAAAGAAAATTGTGAGAGGTTGTGGACAATGTGGACGTCAAAGACTTATTTCAGTATAATGGATTACGGTTCAAATATAATAAGTGGGCTGTCTACGTACATTTGTGGACATGTCAACTAAAAAGACCAGAGCAAGATTATTAATCAGCTGGGGAAATGCTTGTTATTTGATTAGTTGATTGTGAAGCAGGCACAACTACTCATTTTCTGTATATTTTTTAATCTAGATCAAATGGGAAGAAAGATGTGAGTTTCACTATCCCGGATACGATCACCACTTGGGAGACAGAAGCTTTCTGCTTGTCCTCTCAGGGCATCGGTTTGGCTCCACGACAGAATATCACCGTCTTCCAGCCCTTCTTCCTGGAGCTCACAATGCCTTATTCCATAATCCGTGGAGAGCATTTTGAACTGAAGGCAACAATCTTTAACTACCAGAGCAGTTGCTTCATGGTAATGTAGTTTTGTGTGTTTTTTTTTGCTGCTGTTAGTACTGTTGTTATTAGTATTGTTCAGAAGTTTCTGAATTTCAGAATTTGATCTTAAGAATATAACTTTTTTAAATAATATGACTTTACAAATAATTTAAAATAAACTCTTGGCCTTTTACCTGTCGACAGTGATGAATGCACAAACTGATTGATTCATGCCTCATCAACAGGTCAGCGTCAAGCCAAAAGATTCCACAGATTACACACTCACTGCCCTCTCTGGTGACCAGTATACATCTTGTTTATGTGGAAGAGAGCGTAAAACGCTCAAGTGGAAGATGGATGCGACTTCTTTAGGTGGGTTATAGATAGCTTCTATACGTGGCTTCTTACTGATCTGGAAGAACAGCTGGAGAGGAATGGTGGAGCAACGTATATATAATTTCTTCATTGTGATTAACTTACTACAAACCTCTTTCTTAGGTGTCATGAATGTGACAGTGTCGGCTGAAGCTGTGGCCTCACATATCTCATGTAACAATGACATTGTGAGCGTTCCAGAGAGAGGTCGTAAAGATGTGGTCACTCGTACACTCATAGTTAAGGTGAGTGTCTTTGAGATGTTTTCCTTCAGTCCAACATCATTTTGACATATCATAATGTCAATGTGTGTCCTACAACCACAGGCAGAGGGCGTCGAGATGTCAAAGACACACAACTTGCTTCTCTGTCCTAAGGGTGAGAATAAAAGATGATACAGATTAGAAGAAGGCAAAATATGAAAGAATGATGTAACGAAAGAGAGAAGAATGCTGTTTTTGAACCTACATTTCTCTTCTTTGTGAACAGGAACTGCTTTGACAGAGGAAGTCGAGATGAAGCTTCCAGAGAATGTGATTGATGGTTCTGCACATGCCTCATTATCAGTACTAGGTAAACTGATAAAAAAATGTGTAACTGTTTGTTCTCTTTGTAGGGTATAGTCTGTATATTCTTGGATATCTGTATATTTATGTCGTAAATGTCACTGTAACAACTACAACAACAAAATCAAAATCTGGACACGAACCTCAAGACAAGCAGTCTCCACTTTAAAGGATTATTCTCTTGTGTTGTGAGCGAGTTGGAACTTGAATGTTTTGTTTCCTCTGCAAAGGTCTTCTACCAAACATAACAGTATATTCTTATTATTACTTTATATGCATAATATAGGCACTTTATGCAATCTGCTGTTCCAACTCCAAAGTTAAGGTATATGTCTTCTTGTCATTGTCACTCATTTGTTGTTTCTGTCCAGGTGACATCTTGGGTCGAGCCCTAAAAAATCTGGATGGACTTCTGAGAATGCCATATGGATGTGGAGAACAGAACATGGCGCTCCTGGCTCCAAACATCTACATCATGCACTACCTGAAAAACACAAACCAGCTAACTCATGACACCTTGGAGAAGGCCACAAACTTCCTGGAGAGCGGTGAGTCTAGAGGTCCAGTCAAACAGGACAGTTTGTCAGTCAGCAGAAATAAAACTTCATCTCTGTCTCAATCTATGTTGTTACAGGCTACCAGAGGCAGCTGAACTACAGGCATCATGATGGTGCTTTCAGTACTTTTGGAAGAGGGACTGGAAACACCTGGTGAGAATCAATGAATGAATCAATCATTTAACTTTTTTACATTCTGTCTGATTTTGTAATATTTCACCTAACAAATAATTCTATTCAAGAATCGCTATGTATAACCAAATGTCGTTGTCCTTTCTAACATTTGGTTCATATTCCTTTAGGCTGACTGCCTTTGTAATGAGAGCATTTTCAAAAGCCCAGACTTTCGTCTTCATCGACCCAAAAATTATTAAAAAAACAAAATCCTGGCTGAAGAGTAGGCAGCAAGAAAATGGCTGCTTCTCAATGGAAGGAAAGCTTTTCAACAACAGGATGAAGGTAAATCTCGATGAACTGTAGACATTCAAGGATTTATCTGCGACTTGTTTCCAGTTTCACCAACTGCAGTGAAATATTGCCTCATCATCAATATATTCAAGAACATAAATGCATCACAGAGTCTTCCAGATACACACTTGGACTTGTTTAGAACCAGTATCCTTAAACCATGATATTAAAAACACAGTAACAGAAACTATGGAAGAATAACAGTTTCATTAGTGACACAGTCATAGTGGTGTGACACTTTTTTTGCTCAACATAATATTACATAACATTTTTTCTGTACAGGGTGGTGTTTCTGATGAAGTGACTCTCACTGCCTACATCACTGCTGCCTTCTTGGAGATGAAAATTAATGATGACGTGAGTAAAACCATTCTCTTTAACAAACCTCTATAGGCATTGCATTTTGGGCCATATGGTGGCAAATATTGGTAGAATCTTGTTTCAAACCACAGAAAAGGTCACTGGTTGGTGAGTTGGACCCCCCATTGACTTTTTAGAATATGTGTGGGTTCTTCACTGTAATGTTCCTTCCTTGAACAGCCCATAATTTACCCACAGAATGACAATATATTAAACTTAAAACCTCATTGCTATGATATATAACAGGCAGTTGATCTGTATGTTTAATGTTTTTTTATATATATATATATATTTGGGTCCTGTAACTTTATTAAATGTGTTTTGTTACAGAGCGAAATGATGAACAACAGCTACTCCTGCCTCAAAAACTCCATGAATGACCTCAGTAACACGTACACTACAGCACTGTTGGCTTACGTCTTCACCCTGGCAGGAGACATGGAAACCCGTGCTCAGCTCCTGCAACACTTAGACTCAGTGGCCATCAGAGATGGTGAGCAGTGTCTCTCCATATGGACAACTGTTCTGATTAACTGTGAACACACCTGAGCCTGTGCTGATGTATTTCAGGTGGTTTCCTTCACTGGGCACAGACATCACAAGACACCTCATCCTCTCTGTCCGTGGAGATCAGCTCATACGTGATGTTGGCCAAACTCAGTGCCTCCCCCACTGCTGAGGACCTGGGCTACTCCTCTGGTATTGTCAGATGGCTGACTGGACAGCAGAACCATTACGGTGGCTTCTCCTCTACACAGGTTAACACAGTTATCACTGACCATATCATGACTGCAAACATTTGAAACATTTATATGTTTGACTAGAAACCAGTCAGTCTTCATAAACACCAAACTTGTTGACATCCCAAGACAGAAAATATAACATTTGATTCTTAAGCACTTATTTTTCAACTTCATAAGTTGTTCATTAGAGACCCAGTAACAGTACAGCTTTTAGCCATATAGTGGCACTAATGCTTCTGTCAGCTGGTACATTGCTGAACTTATCAAGCTTAAAATTTCACTGTGTTTATACTATTCTGGTGTGTGTGTTTCAGGACACAGTGGTGGCTCTCCAAGCTCTGTCTCTTTACTCCACCTTGGTGTACAGTCCAGACGGTTCAAGCACGGTGACCGTCAAGGCCCCAAGTGGTGAACTGACATTTGATGTGAACCAGAACAACAAACTGCTCTACCAGGAGACGACTCTGGAGGACACCACAGGAAAGTACAGTGTGGAGGTGAAGGGCAACACCTGTGCATCCATCCAGGTCAGTTTGAGTTTCTAGATTTAGTGTGTGTTACTGTAATGCAACATTATTTTTACTACCCTAAAAACTCAGAGAAAATATTGTCTTTGTGTTCTTTAATTTGACATTTTGTTTTCCTTCCTGTGTTTTCCACAGTTGTCCCTTCACTACAACATCCCAACTCCTAAAGTTTCTCCAGTTTTCGACGTCAGTGCCTCAACAGAAAGCTCCTGTGAAGCCAACAGCGTGGTGACATTAAACATCAAGTCTCTGTATGTATATCCTCAAACATACAAAATACATATGGGAATTAATCTGTGCACTTCATTAGACAACAATTCTGCTCTACTAAACATAAATTAAAGTTTTTATGCGTTGTAGCCTGTTTGACATTATAAATACAATGCTCAAAGAATGGTGCTGCATGATTTGGGTGGCAGTCATGGAGACTGCTTCTCCTGCAACTGAGTAACAGAAAAGTGGTTGAAGATTAATGATTATTTTATGCATTTAACGTGAAAATAAGCAGAAATAAACATGGCAGTTACTTTAAAAGAAACCCATATAATAATACTCATCTATGCTTATTTATACAGTAAATTAATTAACAAATAAATTACAAGTAACAGATTAAGTATGTCTTGAAATTTCACCGCTGTAAGGGATTTTGTTTGCTGATTCATCCATTTCTTGATTTTTTTTTAGATATAAGGGAGAGGAAACCGAGACCAACATGGTCATACTGGACATCAAAATGCCTTCAGGATTTAGTCCACATCCAGATTCTTTAAAAAGCGTGAGTATTTTTAAAAAAAGAAAAAAAACAAAACCTTTATTGTCAGCAGAAAAATTTATCTCATTTTACTGTTAAAGACTGACAAATTGTGCATCATCTCTCTGCAGCTTAAAAGATCTTTACTTGTGGATCGTGTTGACGAGAAGGAGGATCACATTGAGGTTTACTTAGAGAAGGTGGGGGATGGATCCACTGAGATCATTTCTGAATTATAGTCTTACATTTGAGTGTAATTTTGTAAAAAATGTTATTCATTTTTTGCCCCCAGTTACCTAAAGGTATAACTGTTAACCACTCACTTGACATCATACGTGAGCAGGTGGTGGAGAACCTGAAACCAGCTGTGGTTACAGTCTATGACTTCTACCAACCAAGTAAGACGGAGGCTCAACAACCTCCACCCTAAAACATTTCCCAGAATACAGGTTTTTTGTCAGCATCTAATCTGATTTTCCCTTCTTTTCAGATGAACGGGTGGAGACTGAGTACACCTTCAATTGTCATGTAATGCCTAGTAACATTTAATGCACAATACATTTCTCACCCAACACAACGCTATGGTCAAAAACATTTTAGTTAGTTTAATTAAACACATTCTTTTGATTTATGCTATAGTTCTTGTCCTGCCACAGTAGCTGTGGTCCAAAAGGGATAAAAGTACAGTTTTGGGTTGGGTTAAATTTAGAACAAAGCCGTGAACACTCAGAAATAACAAAAAAATATGGGAGTGGAAGGACAACTGCCATGTTAAGACCATGAATGAAATATCAATCATCACATTTTTGCTCGATTTTCCGTGGGAATAGATTTCAACACTAAATAGAAATAAACAACTTACCTGTTTTGTGACCTGTAAACTAAAGTTTGTCTTTTATTCCTTCTTTCAGCATTAATGAAAGGTGTGTTTTTAACCACCAAGATGTCTCTGCAACCTTGTGAAGGTCAACAAGTCATGATTGTGAAGGGGTGTAGAAGACATGAGCGACCAAACATCTTGGAGGTTCAGAAACAGATGAAGTTCCTCATCTCATTTGGACACTGCAACTTTGGTTCATTTGCTAACTGTTGTATGTTTATGTGTATGATTCAACTGCTGGAAAATAAATTACCTTTAATATGTGGCTGTTGTTACCTAAAGATCATCATTTGCCAATTCACAAGGTGCAGATATTGTTTACTTAAAGTTGCTGCCAGTAGAGATACCAGCTGTTCAAACATCAAAATCGAACAATCAAAGTCCACCTAGTGGCCCTTTGGCCAAGAGTCAATGTCTCTGTCATTGGTGTGGAACTGTAGGGTTGACATTCTGGGCAAGATTGAATCTCAGTGAGGGTGATGGTGCCTTCTTGTGGACTCACCACACACAGGAAGGGGCTGGTAAGGTGCAATGTTTAGATGGCGAGCATGCAGACTGCTACTACTACGACTAGGTCTTCCAAATTACAAAGACAAATCAAGTTTCCCGAATGGTCCAATACTGAGCCCCTTGGTGTGTTTGTGAGTAGCAATGTATTGCAAAGGGAAGTAAAACAAGAACATAAACAGATGAAACAAATTGTTTGTTTAGCAGTCATTGTGCATGAGTAAAAAATATAACTTCAAATTCAATAAAATCACTGCACAGAGTTACTGGAGTGTATTCCTGTCTTTAGGCTGGTGCATGGATGGAAATCAACATGGAAATACAAAATACACTTAAACTAGTAAGAAGGTAAAAACCTACTTTATTTTTCATCCAACTTATATTCAATCATAAGGTTAAGAGTCCTATCATACTGTTTTTGTAGCCTTGTATAACTGTTATTGTAACTTTTAATATATGATTAATTGAAACCTCATATAAAAAAGAGCCATTTGATTCCAGCAGTTTAGAAAAATCCCACGTAGAATATCACAGTAGGTTTATTGTCATTGTGGTGTTTACTATGCAAAGATCAAGTTATATGAAAAACCTATGGAGGACTTGAAACTATTGATTTCAGAGTTAGTCAAATGGGGCCACTGGATGTGGGTGGTGTGGGTGGAGTGGGTGGCTGGCTCATCTCCAAAGATACTATTTAATAGATGCAGACTCTGTGGAGAGTACGAGTCAGCCATGGGTCTCCCGGGGAAGCAGGTTTGGAAGTGGACACTATGTGTCCTCCTGAGCTGGATGAGTGTCAGTCAAGTGTCAGCTGAACCGTAAGTTTACCTGTTTATTATAACAAATAGAACCTTTTGTTTTTACCAATATATGTTTGTTGTTTTATGTTGACATGTGATGGTGGGACATTTTTCCTAAAAACCACAACAATTTTGGCTACTATGGTTTTTAAACTTACTAATATTGTGACGTGTGAATATATATTGTTTTAAATTATTATAATTGTGAAGTAAAGTTTTGAGTTAAGTTGTTACCTTTAGTTTATTTTTTTATTCCTTTGCAAAGCATTGTGAAATCAAGGCAAACAACAAATCCAAACAACCCTGACTGAAGGTTTGTTAAAGTGATTTTAAGTTTTCAACGGAAAAGAAGACATGTTTAACAAGTTAAATGAGAAAAAAAGAACTAATGTAAATATATTATTGTTCTTCAGTTATTTAATGTATAAATAATTTCAATATTTAACAATATTAACCTTGTCTTTGCATGTGTCTGTGAATCTGTAGACAGTATTTGGTGGCCATTCCTGCTGTACTTGAAGCTGGAACTGAAACCCGATTCTGTGCGAGTCTCCTGCAGCCCAATGAGACTGTGACCATGACTGTCACTCTGATGCCAGAAGGGCAGATATTGATGGAGAAGGAAACCGACGAAGCGTTCCATCACTGTGTTAACTTTGAGGTATAGTACAAAACATGTACATTTTTGCCAAAAGGTTTCTTCATGTTACGTTATGTTTATTGAATATTTGTTGATTGCCTTGTTGGCAACTTAATTCCTTTCTCGCACAGGTTCCTCTTGTGCAACAAATCTATATCTTTGAGGTAAAGGTCGTGGGCAGTTTATTTTTTTCAAGGGAAATCAGGAAAGTTATGTCCAAAGTCTATAAACCAAGAAGCTTTATCCAAACGGACAAACCAATCTACCTCCCTGGACAAACAGGTAAGGCCGAGCTAGTGATCTGCAACGTTACTGAAACTGCTGATAATATTCCCCCTTTTTTCTCAACTCTCAAGATGCTAAATGTTCCCTATGTTGGAGTAGACATTGTACAGCAATCACCACTACATCTCATCCCTACATCACCACAAAATGAGCACAAGCTGTTGTTATCATCACAGATGTGTATAATATTCACTCAGTAGTCAGTATTTGTTCATCAATCAATGAATCAAATTTTATTTATAAAGCCCACATTTACAAATCAGATTTGTCACTGTCAGGAATCTTTTCTGTAAAAAGGACTGTCAAAGATAAATGTTGGTTCATACCAAAGCCTCTTAACAAGCAAAAGGCTAAGAATCAAAACTCAAATCAAAGCAGGTTCAGTGCAATGATTACATACAGCACACATTTTATACAGTTGTACAGTATATACAGTATACTTGTTGCATACATATACATCTGACAGTTACGCCTACAGGGTTCACTGTTTGTTTCTTTCCACTGCTTAACAGCTGTTGCTGTTTCACAACACCAAACCTAAAACTTTTTTACAACCATTGCAAAACATCTTGTTAAGAAGTTTAGTGACTAATTGTTCACCTTTCAGTTCCTCTTTCTAAGAGTTTCTAAGAGTTACAATGCACAGCAAAGCACAAATTAAATATGAAATTGCATAGTAAGCAAATACAATAGAATTTTCCTAACAGTTACAGGATTGGTAACATCCCGTAACCTTAGACTTTCAGCCAGGGTAAAGAAAAAAAAAAACCTTAACAGGGAAAACCAAACTGGTAGAAACCTTAGGGAGAACCACAGGAGAGGGATCCACTCCCTGGACGGACAGACAGTGCAATGGATGTTACCGCAGCATAAAAATACAATAATATGAAACCAGTACAATGACAATTAACAATTTGACAGATATACATATGTCTAACAAACACAGTTGAAGTTCTTCCAGTAGGAAATCAAAGTTGCAAAATGGTTTATAATGTTAGCAGTGAAATGGGTTTTGGTCCTGGTTGCCCTCATCCTGGCACAGATACTGAGGCAGAGGGGATGGGTGCTCAGACTATGCACTCATTCTAAATATGTGATACATATATACATTACATATAAAACAATTTTCCTCCTTTGATATCCAGGCCTGTTGATTGTCAGGTTTTGTTGTGTACGTTCACCCAACATGGCCAACCAGAACCTAGAGTCATTCTCTCTTTCTCTAACGTCCTAGTGCATTTCAGAGTGGTGACATTGGACTCCAAGCTGAGACCCTTAAAATTAGTGGTGAGTATTCAAACAGTGTGTGTCTGTGATGTTTTACTGACACTAACAGACATTATACAAGAAGCTAACAGACGAGGCAACACCTTTGACAGTAGGGTTCTGATGAGTCCAATTCTGATGAATTCAATAGTACAACACTGGCCCAACTTCATCTCCGAGCAGCTGGTCCCAGAACACAGAAAAAAAATCGATAAAATAATTAATATAATTACAAAAAATCTCTTCTAGCAAAATCTAAAACGTTCCATTTCTCAATTTAAACATGGTTGGTCATTTTTCAAAATAAAACACTTTTTCCGACTCCAAACTAACATGATAAAAGCGAAAATATGTTTTATTTTGAAAAATATACTTACCCTTAACAATGAACTATCCTTCAACGAACAGCTCTACTGGTCCACAGAACCGGTTTGAACCGGATGTTGGAACGGAGAAGATTGGTAACTGCTGCATCTTAATGTTTTAGGTTTGTTGTAGTTTTCTTGTTTAGGAGTTAATCATTAAATATTTTTTGTCGCGTCATCTTTTAAGTCATACAATAGAACCGCCCTAAACTGGATTATGAATACTGGGTACAGGCTAATCCAGAGTAGGTCACAGATTTGGTGAGATTCTGCCCGAGATCAAACAAATACAGTAAACAAACTTTATTTTTTTTACTAATTTTTTTTTTTTTACTCAATATCGGTTATTTAGAGATCTTGGTAAGATTTGCTTTTAACTGTTTTCTTCGTTTTGATGCTGAAATGAATTCAAATGTGTGTGAGAGACATTAACCAATTCAATTATTTTCTCTGTTCTCTCCCTTGCAGTATGATATTGTCGAACTTAAGGTAAGACCAACAACATTCAACTTGGTAACACTGTTACACACCGTACTGTCCATAGCAGAGGAGGAACTGTGAATTATCAGTGGGAATGTTGTGGGGCAACACCCCGGCAGAGGGCGCAAAGCAATAGCCAGATAATAAAAATGTATTAATTTATATATTTTTTTTATTTAGCCAAAGTCGGAAGAATTGCCCTTTGTTGTAATGGAAATCTGTAAAATGTTGTTTACCTCACTCTATACCAGCATCAGTCTTATAAAGCAATGTTTTTTTCCATTTTTTATTGTACAGGACCCCAATGATAACCGTGTTGGACAGTGGCTGAACACGGGATCCAACAGTACAATACTGCAGCTTTCATACTCACTGAACCCAGAAGCTCGTGAGGGAACCTACTCCTTGGTGGCTAAAGTGGGCGATATACAACAGTCTTCAAATTTTGTTGTGGAGAAATATGGTAAGCTAGGATTTTCTTCTTTCTTAGAAAACATTTCTATATACATGACATTTGACACAGATGTCAAAATGTCCAGCGGGACAATATATGAGGATATTAATGGCCATGGCTATTTTTGACAATACTTATTGCTATTTCATTAATCCAACATGAACCTTTTGCTATAGTGGCTGTAACTATTCGAGCTATTTTCTATTTTTTAAGGATATTAGGTCATTGTTGAATTAATTATTGGCTGATTATAGCTTTATATACCTTATTTACCTTGCCTTTACACTACCATTCGGAAAGAATGTGGAGTAACCCAGATAATATTCTTTTTTCCATCAAAAGTCACACTTTTATTTAGCACAAGGAATTGTAAAATGAATGAAGAAAATATTATCAAGACCTTGAAAAAATCTTAAACCAGAAAGTAAAGGAAATAAACCAATATCAAGACTTAAAAATTGACATAATAAATCGAAAAAAAAAAAATTATACTTACCCTTAACAATCAAGGTTGTGAATAATACAGCTGTCTTATATAGTTCATCAAGAATTTTTAAATCATCTATTATCCTTCTGACACAATGACAAACACGTTGTACCATGAACACTGGTGTGATATCTGCTGGAAAAGGGCCTTTATACACTTATATTGTACCAAAAACCAGACATAAGGCAGCTAGAATAGTCATTTACCACATTAGCAATGTGTAGAGTGTATTTACAATTTCTTTAAATTCATCTTCAAGTTCCTCATCAACTTTGTGGGTCATTTTTCCTAAAATCCAAAACCTATTCTGATGTTGTACAGTGACAACCAAATTTCTCTCCACAGTTCTGCCTAAATTTGACGTTGAAGTAAAAGCATCTGAAATAGTTAATATTGGACAAGAGAATATTGAAGTCACACCATGTGCAAAGTAAGAAAGAATTATTTTTAAAACCAAAACTTATATAAACAATTTTTTAAACCCAATTTCTCCAATGTTTTTTGTGAAGGTACACATATGGACAACCTGTACCTGGCCTTGTCGAACTGAACATGTGCCGACCTGTTGGTCGCCACCAACGCCTTCATGTTAGCGTCTACGGAGTAGAAATAATGAGGCGGTTGTGCTATAATGAGACAAAGAAGGTATAGCTGAGTCTAGAGCATGTGTGTCAAAGCCAAGGCCGGAGGGGCAAATGCAGCCCACCAAGTATTATTTTATGGCCTGAATTAACTTTAAGCTATTGTAATAAATGAATGGGGCAGAGTTTCACAACATAATTTTCTATAACACAATAATAAACAATATTTCTAGGAAGAATAAATAATATTACCGTATATTGCCAAAACATTTATTTGTAGGCTCTGTAGCTGCTATATCTCACTGCCTGGTTGAATGTTTCTTTCTGACCTGTCAATATGTTGAATATCTTAGGCAAAACCCCAAATATCTCTTGTCTTTATTTTACTTTATTTATTTGTTTTTTCTAGACTGACAAGAATGGCTGTGCTGCTTTCACTGTCCCCATGGAAACTTTCTCAAAATTTGGCCACAAATTCATGCTCGACAAACTGGATCTAAACATTGAGTTTGAAGAAGAAGGCACAGGCAGGACAGATGATTTATTATTGACAATATAATGGTTTAAAAATTACTTTTTACACCATTTGTAATATAAGTAAACGTCTTTTACAGGCATGAAAAGCCTAAAAACACAAAACATAGGCATTTCATTTGCCATCGGAAAGCTGTTTTTTATTGACACACCCAAGTTTTACGAGCATGGATCAACTCTACAAGGAAAGGTAAGAACAAAATCTCTCCCATCTAGATATTTTTTGCCTTCTGCCCTATGAGTAAATAAGCATTGTCTTTCCATCAGGTTAAAGCAGTCCACTACAATGACACGCCAGTTGCTGGAAAGAACCTCTACCTGTTCAGGGGTCGAAGATGGTTCGCCACCTACTTTCAGAATCTGACCACTGACTCTAATGGTATTGCAGAGTTCTCATTATATGCAACTGACATATATGGGGCCACGCATATCTCTGTGAGTGATTATAATACAAGTTATTATTATAATAATAACAAAAACAGTTTGAAGTTGACCTGTATTTTACTACCAACTAGATTAGTGACAAGATAAAATGGGAACATGTCCCACCAAGAACTCCATACTTTGAAGAGGGTCACCACGAGTTCTCTCAGGTCCAAGTGGTCACCCCTGGCACTAAAACAGTCAGTTCATTGAAGGTCACGAACAAGGACAAACCTCTATCCTGTGAGCAAGAGGAGCACATCTCTGTTGAATACGCTGTAGTAGGAGAGAAAGCAAGTTCGGTTACATTGATGTTCCTGGTGAGTGGGAAACTTCTCCTTTTCTCATGCTCTAAAGATTATGTGTTTAGGATGGTTGTTTCATCACAGACAAATGCACACATCCTGCTATTCTTTATTATTATTATATTATTGCTATATTTTTTCAATGACCCAGACCAATTCTGTTAAGTCGTTCTTCAATTCAGTTTTTCTATACATGACAACACATGAGTGAAGTATATGTATATTGTTCCTGTTTTTCCAGCTAATACTCCAGTCAAAAGTATGTATATGTATATGTTGGAGTTTATATTATGTTCCTATATGTCAGAGTTGCAAAGATCTTTTTCC
The DNA here is from genome assembly GCA_016785265.1 of Paraplagusia blochii. Taxonomy (NCBI): domain Eukaryota; kingdom Metazoa; phylum Chordata; class Actinopteri; order Pleuronectiformes; family Cynoglossidae; genus Paraplagusia; species Paraplagusia blochii. Next base: position 189,365 of record JAFBJS010000691.1, on the reverse strand, counting down.
CCAGGGGGGCAACGTCAGTAATGCAGTTCCCCTTGAATGGCCAATATCAAGTAACTGCCTATGTATTGATAAATGATTCTGCAATTCATTGTCATAAAATGTATTTACATTGCTCTGTAAAAACAAAGATTAATTTATCAGTTAAAAAGTTCAGCTACACTTCAGGATTCTATTAACAAATGCACACATCCTGCTATTCTTTATTATTATTATATTATTGCTATATTTTTTCAATGACCCAGACCAATTCTGTTAAGTCGTTCTTCAATTCAGTTTTTCTATACATGACAACACATGAGTGAAGTATATGTATATTGTTCCTGTTTTTCCAGCTAATACTCCAGTCAAAAGTATGTATATGTATATGTTGGAGTTTATATTATGTTCCTATATGTCAGAGTTGCAAAGATCTTTTTCCCCAGGGGGGCAACGTCAGTACACAAGCAAAACAAGTTGATTTGGTGGGCCTAAATTGGCCCGCAGACCTTGAGTTTGACACCTGTTTTCTATGAGCTTGATCACTTCTGGTGAAGTCACACTATTCAACCACTACAAGTGAGATTATTAAGAGTAAAATCATACAGTAGGAAGTGATACTTACTGTTGTCGTCCTCTCGCCTTTCCCCAGGTCCTGTCCAGGGGAAGCATTGTCAGCCTTGATTTCACAGAGTTTGATGTAAAGGAGGGAAAAGGTGATAGAAACCTCAGAGGCAGAGCCGCTAGTATGGTGTGAGAAATGTATGTTTACCATTGCTTTCTTCTTCTTTTCATAGTCACTGAAGGTGAATTCTCCTTCAAGTTATATGTTCGTCCAGAAATGGCACCAGCTATCCAGGTTGTGGCCTATGCTGTTCTTCCCAGTGAAAGAGTTATTGCTGCCAGTGCTGACTTCTCTACTAAGAAGTGCTTGAATCACAAGGTTAGTAAAGAAACAATATCAGTCAATGTGTCGGTTTGTACTGAATTAGAGTAGACACTGAGTCAGCAAGACCTGATCTCCAGTCCTAGATGATGATACATAAGAATTTTTTTTTTCAATGTGTAAGATAAAAAAATAAATGTGCTGCCATTATATTAACCAGGACAAGAGGATTTTGTCTTAATTGCTATCTTTAACTTTGTTAAAATAAAGAAAACTAGATACAGTATTTGATATTTTAAATTTCCAATATGAACTGCTATGTATTTGATACCACTAGGGGTCGACATATCCCTGCTTCAATTTACGGAATTTTGAAAAAGATATGTCTGTGTCTGTCAGGTGTCACTGGAGTTTTCCAGTTATTCCCATGTCCCTGGAGAGGAGACCAACATGGTGATGTCAGCTGATGCAAACTCTCTGTGTGGAGTCAGTGTAGTGGACCAGAGTGTTCTGATCAAGGAGAGAGGAAAGATTCTGGATGCTAAAAAGGTAAGTGCTGAGAGGATCCACAAGTAACTGTCTCCATCCACCCTGGGGTGTAACATTGTACCATAACAACTGAGGGTACAGAAGATGGTATAGATAAAAAAATACAACAGTATATAATTTCTTTGTAATAACGTCAGGTTGCCATCACAGTGCACAAAAACATAAAATACATCTACAACAATGTATTTCATGACGATGTATGAGCAGAGATCTACTCACTGTGTTCAAGGACCAGCAGCAACATCTCATCAACAAGTGTTCACTCTGCCTTTCTTTGCAGATATTTCAATTGCTGCCAGTCACAAAGATCAACCATGTTCCACATGAAGTTTCTGATCCAAGAGAATGTTTTTCCATAAGATCAAGAAGATCTATATGGCGTGGAGGTTATCCTGAAGACATATTCCAGATGAATATAAGAGAAGACCCCACATTTAAAGTCTTCAAGGTAACTGTCAACGTCCAGTCTAAGACTTAAAATAATGGTTTTGCTGCCAATGAAATGATTGTGACAACTTGTCCTGTATTGTAAAGAACAACGGACTCAAAATGGCCACAAACCTGTATAAGCAAAGGTCATCGTGCTACAGGTTTGGAGACAGAGACAGTAGATATAGAACGTATTTGCGTAGTCCAACTGGTTCAGCGGGTCATGTGCTACACGACCGGAGAAGTTTTTTGGCTGGACCACTCCCTCCCATTCATAATTCTGTCATCGTGCAACCAAAGAATGTTGAACCAATAGAGACCATTCGCACCTTCTTTCCTGAGACTTGGATTTGGGACCTGGTGGACATTGGGTGAGTTTCTATAATGCTGACATGTTTTTGTAAAAAAAAACTTTTGGTTGTTTTACATTGTATTTGTGCTCCCTTTGCTCTTAGAAACCATCTCCTGTACTTGTTGTTGTAATTATACTTTACTTTCTAAGAGTGTCTGTTATAATGAGAATGATCATACAGACTTTTATTTTCTGTTGGGACAAATTAACCTCTTAGACCCCCCCAAGGCTGTGGTAAAAGGACTTGCTTTACAGATTTTATGAAATGTTTATAAAATATTTTTTCTGCAGCATTCAAGTTGATGGTCCAGATCACCAGTTCAGTGTGTATTCTTTAAAGGGATCAGATCTAGACCATTAATTTAGGAAAGAAAAGAATTAGGAAAATGTTTATTTGGTTATTAGTTGATTGTCTTCTTTCTTTTTTTAAACAGATCTACTGGAGTAAAGGATGTGAGCTTCACTGTCCCAGATACGATCACCACCTGGGAGACAGAAGCTTTCTGTTTGTCCTCTCAGGGCATCGGCTTGGCTCCACGAAAGAACATTACCGTCTTCCAGCCCTTCTTCCTGGAGCTCACAATGCCTTATTCCATAATTCGTGGAGAACATTTTGAATTGAAGGCAACAATCTTCAACTACCAAAGCAGTTGCTTCATGGTAATGTTGTTTTGGGGTTTCTTTGTTTAGTGCTTTAAAGATGTCCAACATTTTAAAAGGTTTTTCATCAAGTTCACCATTGCTGCCTCACCAACAGGTCAGCGTAAATCCAAAAGATTCCACAGATTACACTCTCACTCCACTCTCTGATGACCAGTATACATCTTGCTTGTGTGGAAGAGAGCGCAAGACGCTCAAGTGGAAGATGGATGCGTCAACTTTAGGTAGTGTACAGATTTTTCCACAGCTTGTGACTAAACTGGAAGAGCAGCATGAGAGGAACAATCTCTGTCCATCTTTATCCATGTTTATGGACGACTGCCTCCTAACACAGACCTTTATTCTTAGGTGTCATGAATGTGACTGTGTCGGCTGAAGCTGTGGCCTCACATCTGTCATGTAACAATGACATTGTGAGTGTTCCAGAGAGAGGTCGCATTGATGTGGTCACTCGCTCACTCATAGTGAAGGTGCGTGTCCTTGAAATGCCGTCTTTTTAACTGTGTCTACATGTCACAATGTCTATGAATGTCCTTCAACCACAGGCTGAGGGCGTCGAGATGTCAAAGACACACAACCTGCTTCTCTGTCCCAAAGGTGAGAATGAAAAAGTTTGGAAGGAAGATGGAAAGAGAGAATTGGAAAATTCGATAATCAATAAACAGAAAGTGTATTGGATGTTTTTTTTTTATCCGTTAACAATTTTAATTGCTCAAAGGGATTTGTGTGAAAGAACAGTTTTCCCCAACACTGTTTTTTTGCGTCAAGAACTCGTACTTGAGCGTCTCGTACTATTTCAATGGACCGGTCGTTAAGTTGTGGCAGATAAATACTCCTTAATAAAATGAAATCTCCGGGGTCCTGAAATCTTTTCCTACCTATAAAATCTTCCTAACTGAATTAACTGTGCATGGGCACAACCAGGACTTCTCAGGTGCACACAGCCTATAATTTTCTCTATAATTTTGGGTATAAAAAGTTAGAATCTTGTATCAATGACTCTGCGTTGATTTTGAGTTTATTGTTGTTGTCTTCACTGAGAAAATATTTCCTAATCAAATATAGTTGCATTATTGATGATGGAATCCTAGCCATTCTATTGGTCAGTTCTTTTGTTGATATGGGTATGGATCAAGTGGAAGGAATAGACAGATGTGAGGACCAGTACTGGTCCACTAATTGTTGACACACTAGGTCAAACGTCATAAAAATTGGTCAAATCTTTGGTTTTGGTAACATGATAAACGTTGACAGATCTTAACACCAACATGGACTGAAACGTGAATGTTCTGACTTTGACACTGAACCTGTTGTAAGTTTCTCTTCTTTTTCTGTGAACAGGAACTGCTTTGACAGAGGAAGTAGACATGGAGCTTCCAGAGATTGTGATTGATGGTTCTGCACGGGCCTTAATATCAGTACTGGGTAAACAGAAAAACGTATAATTAACTAAACTGTTAGAAAAAAGTTTGACCTATGAAACATTTGTCCTGGTTGGGTTTTAGTCCAGGTTCGGCCACACGTTTATATATTGGGGCAGTTGGTGGCCTAATGGTTAAGGAAGCGGACTTGGGTTTGCAAGGCCCCCGGTTCGGAAACCCCTACCACCAGGTTACTGCTGAGGTGCCTTGTGCATGGTCCCCCACACACTGCTCCCCGGGCACTGGCCCAGACAGTTTCCTGAAAGATACTCCCTAGGGATTAACAGAGTTCTACAATGACCGTACACTGACCAAAATGTGGAATAAATAAATTCAAATTACCCTTAAGCAATTTACAGTTCCAGCTTTAATGCAGCTAGATCATATCAAATACATCTCTCATTGTCATTATCACTCAGTCATTGCCTGTGTCATGTGCAGGTGACATCTTGGGTCGAGCCCTGAAAAATCTGGAGGGACTCTTGAGAATGCCGTATGGATGCGGGGAACAGAACATGGCACTTCTGGCTCCCAACATCTACATCTTACACTACCTGAAAAACACACAGCAGCTTACTGCGGCCATCTTGGAGAAGGCCACAAACTTCCTGAAGAGCGGTGAGTCTGAAGGCCCAGTCAAACAGGACAGTTTGTGAGACAGCAGCAATAAAAGTGTCACGTTACAGGCTACCAGAGGCAGCTGAACTACAGACATGCTGATGGTGCTTTCAGTACCTTTGGACAAGGAGACGGGAACACATGGTGAGAAAATGACTCACTGGTTGCTCTATCACATGCTTGTCAGAAGAAATCTTAAAAAGCTGCAACTGATTTATTAATCATTGAGCTAATGCATTATTCTAGTCCAAAATAGTCATGTACATGTAAACAAATGTCATTTCTAATGTTTTTGCCTTCATGTCTTCAGGCTGACTGCCTTTGTAATGAGAACATTTTCAAAAGCCGAGACCTTTGTCTTCATTGACCCAGAAATTATCACCAAAACTAAATCTTGGCTGAGGAATTTGCAACAAAAAAATGGCTGCTACAGAATGATAGGAAAACTTTTCAACAACAGAATGAAGGTAAATCTGCTTCACCTGCTGTGATGGATGATCAAGTGTCTACAACTACAGTTCATAGTTAACATATTTGACAACATAAATGCACCATGAAGGAGTTTAACTAATAGCAAACACACTTCAAAACATCATCAATGTAAAAAGTATTTCAAATGTATTTTTAATTTTGGACCATTTATGTCGCTTAGGAAAAAGGAATGGGTTGCTAAGAATCCCAAAAATGTTGTGATTAAAAACTCACTTTTCTACGAAGAACTAAGGAAGAACTGCAGTTTCCATAGTTTCCACATTCGCGGTTTATGTGACATGATTAATAACATGGTAATGAATGATATCTCTCTGTACAGGGTGGTGTTTCTGATGAAGTGACTCTCACTGCCTACATCACTGCTGCCTTCTTGGAGATGAAAATTAATGATGACGTGAGTAAAACCATTCTCTTTAACAAACTGCTATATTGTATTTTGGGCCATATGGTGGCAAATATTGGTAGAATCTTGTTTCAAACCACAGAAAAGGTCACTGGTTGGTGAGTTGGACCCCCCATTGACTTTTTAGAATATGTGTGGGTTCTTCACTGTAATGTTCCTTCCTTGAACAGCCCATAATTTACCCACAGAATGACAATAAATTAAACTTCATTGCTATGATATATAACAGACAGTTGATCTGTATGTTTAATGGTTTTCTTATACATATATTTGGGTCCTGTAACTTTTTTGAATGTATAGTAAACAATTAAATATGTCATCCTTTTGTCACAGAGCGAAATGATGAACAACAGCTACTCCTGCCTCAAAAACTCCATGAATGACCTCAGTAACACGTACACTACAGCACTGTTGGCTTACGTCTTCACCCTGGCAGGAGACATGGAAACCCGTGCTCAGCTCCTGCAACACTTAGACTCAGTGGCCATCAGAGATGGTGAGCAGTGTCCCTCCATATGGACAACTGTTCTGACTTAACTATGAACACACCTGAGCCTGTGCTGATGTGTTCTAGGCAGCTTCCTTCACTGGGCACAGACGTCACAACACACCTCATCCTCTCTGTCCGTGGAGATCAGCTCATACGTGATGTTGGCCAAACTCAGTGCCTCCACCACCAGTGAGGACCTGGGCTATGCCGCTGGTATTGTCAGATGGCTGACAAGACAGCAGAACCATTACGGTGGCTTCTCCTCTACACAGGTTAACACAGTTATCACTGACCATAACATGACTGCAAACATTTGAAACCAATGTTTTGCCTGGCTGGAAACCAGTCAGTCTTCATAAACACCAAACTTGTTGACATCCATAGAGAATAAACATAGCATTTCTCAAGCTGTAACAAAAAAAATATGGAAAAGGAAAATGTTGACCTGACTCAAAAAAGTTTATTTTTGTGATGAATATTCCTCACTTTATATTCAACTATAATCATTATTGGACTTGTACCCTAGAAATTAAGCGTTAAGATCTAAAGGGTTAAGAAAATCTGATCTACTACATTTACAAAGCAGCTCTTAAAATCATAAAATATAACATTTCACTTAAAAAAGATATGTGTGTGTTTGTGTTTCAGGACACAGTGGTGGCTCTCCAAGCTCTGGCTCTTTACTCCACCTTGGTGTACAGTCCAGACGGGTCAACCACAGTGACCGTCCAGTCCCCAAGTGGTGAAGTGATATTTGACGTGAACCAGAACAACAGACTGCTCTACCAGGAGAAGACTCTGCAGGACAAGACAGGAAAGTACAGTGTGGAGGTGAAGGGCGACTCCTGTGCGTCCATCCAGGTCAGTCCTCATTACAGACACCTGCAGTTTTGAGGCACGACAGTAAAAAAGAATACAGTTTGTCCATGTAATTTGGCATGTCCTGTTACACGAATGGAGTCTGCGTTATTGTTCTATTTGCCCAAAAAAATACAGAAATGCTTTTTTAGTTCTACATTTTGTTTTCCTCCCTGTGTTTTCCTCAGTTGTCCCTACACTACAACATCCCACCTCCCAAAGATTCTTCAGTTTTCAACGTTATTGTCAAGAGTTCCTGTGAAGCCAACAAAGTGATCACTTTAAACATGGAGATTTTGTAAGTTTGTGTTCATGAAAGTGTAGTACATTTAGGGATTAATCTGTGCACTTACTTTGTTGGACTGAAAGTCCATCTGTCCTTCTTGAATGACCATGACAACCACCCACTAGTTAATGTAGGACAATTTGCATCTCTTGAAACATTTCTACAGAAAAGAAGATTTGTTTGCTAATTCATTCATTTATTTTTTGGTTTTTTTTTTTTTTTAGATATAAGGGAGAGGAACCTGAGACCAACATGGTCATGCTGGACATCAAAATGCTTTCAGGATTTATTCCACATCCAGATTCTTTAAAAAAGGTGAGTATTTTGTGTAATAGAAACCCTCTGTGGTCAGCATCTATTTTACTGTTAAAGTCTGACAAAGTTGAGCATCGTCTCTCTGCAGCTTAAAGGATCTTTATTTGTGGACCGTGTTGACGAGAAGGAGGATCACATCGAGGTTTACTTAGAGAAGGTGGAGGAGGGACCCACTGAGATCATTACTGAAGTTTACTCTTACATTTGAGTGTAACTTTGATTTCAATTTTTTCAACCCACAGTTACATAAATATACACCTGTCAACTACTCACTTGACATCATACGTGAGCAGGTGGTGGAGAACCTGAAACCAGCTGTGGTTGCAGTCTACGACTACTACCAACCAAGTAAGACGAAGGCTCAACAACCTCCACTCTAAAACATTTCCCAAAATTCAAGTCTTTTGTCAGTATCTAATCTGATTTTTTTCTATTCAGGTGAACGGGTGGAGACTGAGTACACCTTCAGTTGTGATGTAATGCCTAGTAACAACTAACACACAAAATGTCTTTCCGATAACATATATTTTTTTTTCACTTTTTGGTGATAAATAGACTTCATAAAAAGATATGAAATAATAAGTAACTCACTCTTGCTCGTCTAATTCTAATTAAATGTTTAATTTAGAGAAACTTGAGATTTCACATTGGGACTTTGTTTTTGACTTTGTTTCGTAACCGTGTTTTTGTGCTTTTCAATCAGGTGAAACCTCACAGCACATCACCAAACAAAAATCTGACAAAAACATATGTTATAAAATATAATAACTTGCTTAATTAAACTTGGTCCACAATTTATTTAACCTGTGTAGTTGAAGACATTGCTGGAATACTCTGGAATTGTATAAAGACCTACTTTGGAGCTCCTGAAACAGCTACAATTATTTTATACCAAGTTTTTATAGCCTACTGTTGCCTCCTGGCGGACAAGTATTTAATTGCTCTCTCTGCCAAACTGATTTCCATCCATCCACATCTCATTTGCTTATGACATTGGATCATTTGCACAGTAGTTGGGAATCAATGTTGTAACCTTAAAAATGAGTCTTAGATTATTGACCATTGACAAAAAAATTGGAATTGATATTAATTCTTTCTCATTAGGCTTAACTTTTCTAACCCACTCTCTTTTTTTAAATAAGTAAATCATGTTACCAGTTGACCTGGTGTGTGAGCAGTGACCCATGACGTTATTCAAACAATGTTTCTGGTTTCAACTTTGCCTCTGATCCAACCTTTACAAATGAATATTGGTTTAGTTGAACACACAGAAGCAAGTTTATGAAAGTGCATCAGTGTGTTTTCATTTGTCCCTTGGTTTTTATTAACCTAGTTTTAATAATAATTAAAATGTCAGTTTTTAATTCAATTTTACTTCAGAATGCATTCAACATCACATAAACAAGATAATAATAATAAAATTAATTAACAGCGCTTTTGGACTGTGAGCTGTCAACTAATTTTTTTTTCTTGAATTCCTTCTTTCAGCGTTAATGAGAGGCGTGCTGCCACCAGGACGTCACTGCTGACCCTAAAAAACCAGCATTATAAAAAACAATCATTTTGTGTCTAACTATTGTATTGTATGGTATGTGTATGTTTAAATTGATATAAAAAAGAAAATAAAAATTCCTCATATTCCAAAATGTGGGTGTTTTCATCAGTCATCGTCATCAACAAACAGTCGAAGTCCGGATACTGTTTACTGGAAGATTATGCCTTGTAAATGAGCTGTTTAAACAACAAAGTCGAACAAACCAAAGTCCACATAGAAAATCAAGTCTTCCTGACGGCTCAATACTGCCCCCTTTGGTAAGTTTGTGAAGAACAAGCATTTCAGCACACCGGCGCAAGGGAGAGAAATCTCTTTAATAAAAATAAAATATATTTCATGATAATTGGGTAAAGTCATATTGCACAAACACTTGTTAACACAATAAATACACAACTTCGAAATACATGGTGAAAAATGGAGCATTGATAACTTATTAAATACATATATTAACAGTGTGACATCAGCTGCGTCATTCAACACAACTGTCTATTTATTTAATTTTTAGGGTATGATACTAAAACAAAACAACAGGATAGTTATTTGTAATTAAATTTAAGTATAAACAATTCAATAAATGATATTTTTTATAGCGAGCTAGTCTGTGACGTCACTTCCGGGATGCGGAGGGTGAGCAAAATGACAGCTGGTTGTTTTCATGAAAATTTTAAAGTAAACGTTGATGGTATGGATGTTGACGGGCGGCTGTTTTGACAGTTTCTGGTGTTGTCGTTCCTCACACTGGCGTCACTGGTTTAGTCACGGACTTTGTACGTGTCGTTGCTTTGTGTTTTTCCTCTGTGCTACCATCGAGCTGTGCTGCTGCTGCTGCTGCCGACGATGATGATGATGATACAGTAATGTTGATGCTGAGGGTCACAGTCACCGAGGATTTTCCACAACATAAGCTTTTCTCCCTCCTTCCTTGTTGTCATTCTCACTGTAGCTCTAATGGCAGCTCTTATGGGAAGCGGACGTTCTGTTTGTGCGGACCAGACCAACACCGCTCCATGGTAGAAGGACCAACTTGGTCGACAACAGTGTTTTCTGCAGTGTTCTGTTCTCGTCTTATCAGTCGTTGTAGGTGGTGACGACACCGGTGTCAGACTTTCACCTTATCCGTAAGGATTGTACTTCAGTTCGGTGTGACTGTCATAAAATTCTATGTAAGCGAAGTAAAGTTATTTATCAACTTCCTACCCGACGATTTGTTGTAGACGACGTTGAAGACGAGACGTGAACAAAAGGTACGCGTTAAATAATAATGTTTAGTCTCTTGATTTATTAAAGCTGTTGTTGTCGGGTACTAGAACCAATTTTTAACTGAATATCGCTAAGTTTAGAAGGGGTTTTGTCGAGTTAATGCACCGAAACTGTTTTGTTGAAATCCTAGCAAAGGGCATTGTCTATATTAATATGGTGGCATGGGGAAACTAAGGCCCGGGGGACGGATACAGGCCGTTCAGCTCTGTCAAATTTGTCCAATAATAGAATTGCCTTTTCCCTGCAATACCCACGTTTTTCCAATAGAGGGCATTAAAGAGGCTATTGTTTTTGCCTTTATTGCATGGCTCTTAAATGTCATTTGTCTTAGTTTGCATGAAGGCTCTATCCATCAAGTTCTGGCCTCCAAGTCAAAAGGTGTCCATGCCTGGTTTATATAGTACTAGCATATGTATTTATGGCAGTAAACATTTTCCATTTTTTTTTCAATTATTGTATTACTTATAATTAGGGATGTCTGATAATATCAGATATTATTGGGAAATATTAGCATATTATATAACATCTGTACGAATATCAGTTTTTCTAACCTGGGTTTTGCTTAATGTGTCCTTGAAGTAGACACTTTTTTTGGGGGAAAATCACTAGATGGCAGCATTGCAGCTCATCAAATTTTCATACAGTGTTTTCTACAGATACAGTGGGGTTCATGATACCAGATAATTACCAGATAGTTCATCAGCTTGTATCTTGTTTGCTTTTTTCCCCTTTCTGCCTACATCTAAAACATAGATATGTTAGCTCTTTTATAGTCATAGTGTAAAAGAGTTTTAGTTAAGAAATAATATTATTTTAACTTTATAAAAGACGAGGAATTAACCATGTGACAGAGAATGGGACTTTGAGGACCACTAAGCGTCGGAGAAGGTTATATTTATTTATTCATTTATGTTTTATTAAACCATTGGGTTATAAACAGAACCTGCTCGTAATCCATTTCTAAATAAAAGATTAGCTAATTTTGTAATGATATTTATATCAAAAAGTGCTAACAACAACAGTGTGTCCACTGCTGGGGGAGAACCACCGTTGCTCTTGTGACTGAGAATGAGGAGAAGACTCCTCCTCTGAAATGGCTCCATCCGATTCTTTTGAGTGCAGGTTTTGGTAGAGTTCCAAGTGTTGGACACTGTAAGTAATATTTACTTACCTGGAAACTGTAAGTAAATATTTCCAGGCCAATATCGATACCAGTTGATATCTGAATTCAGAAATGTAGTTTTTTAACTAAATTGTATTTCAGATGTAGGCACAAGGATACTATGATGCATCACTTATTATAAGTGAGTGACTCCATGTTGATGTTTTTTTCCAACTTTGTATTAGGCAAAATAAGCAATGGTAGGCGCACTATTGGTGTCACTAAGGCACCCTCTAGTGGGAAAATTTAAAAATGCTTTTTTTCCCCCCTAAAAACAGTAGGAAGATAAAATGGTCAATGAAAACAGTCCAGTCTTTCTCAACCGTTGGAGGAGACTGAAGAAGACCAGTCGCCATGACGCTGTGATACTGTAGTGCCCGCAGTGTGTAATTTGGAATGAAATATAGATGATAGAAGGAAAGATCCTGCAGCTAAATGTGCTATTTGTGTAAATGGACTGTAGTGCAGAGCACTCAGAGTGGTCATCAGGACAAGAACAGCACTGTATGGTGTTAAGTACAGACATCTCACCATTTACTCTTCATTGAATTACGGCCATTGTTGTAAAGTACTCCTGTGTTCTTTCCTATACCACGTATATGCTGCTAGTGTTTATAAGGAATCTCTGCGTGACTGCAAACACATCCAACAGAGCTGAACTCTTATCGCTGTCATTCCGCAGAACCGCGTGGTAACGGCCTCTGCTGTCCTCCGTGTTCAAGGCAACTACAAACAAATTCTGACCACGAGTGACCGGAGAGGCGACAGCAGAGTCAGACAACTGAAACAGCCACTGTGGAGTAAGAAGCTTCTCACTGTCCCAGTTTACACATGAGTCTAGACTATTGTAGTCTGGTCTAGATCAGTGATGTCAAAGTCAAATTCATACAACAAGGTCACACAAGGGCCAGACTTCATGTTCATATTGGAAATCTTACAGTAATACTGCATATTTCCTTCATTTTCCTTCTATCCAGATTTGTATATGTATATTTTTTTCATATGGAACCAAACTTTAGTTTTGCTGTTACAAACACCACCAAAAATAAAATTCTGCTAGTATAGTGTAGAGGGCAGGGATTTCAACCAGTTCAGGGAGTAACAATGAAAAAAAAATTTGTTCCTGATCAGAAATGTGTATATAAAAATAGTGGTCACTGATTAATTCCTGTTTTATTTAATTTTTTAAATATCCTGTGTAGCTTACAATCACAGTTATACAGTACGTCTCCTGAAAAAATCTATGGTAGCTCTGGCTTTGAACCAGAGTTTTTTTTCTGGATGCCCCTGGACTGGTTAGAACCAAAAATATCAGTTGCCATTATTTTAAGATAGACGTTTGTATTCCAGAACAAAAAAATAGGTTTCTTGTTTTGCCAATAAGCTTTTTAATGCCAGTCACCAAATAAAAAAATCTTTGTATTGTCATTATACATCTGCATTTTCCCTGTAATGCCTGCAATTCTGGGACCTGTTGTGGCCCATAGGTCAAAGAGTGTGCCCACCTCTGGGCTAGACCATGTGGGCCAGATGCAGCCTGGTAAGCTTGGCAATCAATTTACTGTAATTTCCGGACTATAAGCCGCTACTTTTGTCACACGATTTCAAAACTGCAGCTTATGCAGAGATGCGGCTAATGTATGCATTTTTTCTAACTGCTTGAGCAGAAAAGGTAAGAGTGAGACAGGTGGTGTCGAGGAAGACGCAAGTCACAACCGCCTATAAACACCATAGAAGAAGAAGAAGTATAACGTACGGTAAAGCACTTTAAAATGCAAAAAGAATGCGGCACATGCGGCTTATAGTCAGGTGCGGCAAAAATGTTTATTTCCTTATAGTCCAGAAATTACGGTACATGAGCCCTGCAACTTCCTGCTCCTGACCTGGTCCCTGTGTCCAATTCTAGGACCAATAAAGAATTAACCCATGCATATGATCTTGTGGGCCAAACATAGTTATACTGTGGGCGAATATGGTCCCCGGGCCTGAGTTTGACACATGCCGTACAAACTGTTCGCTGCAAAATATACCTGAAGGCTCAGTTTGGTTTCTCTGTCTTTGCCTTTTAGACGCAGGAGACAGATATCGGTGTCAGTGGTGAAAACGAAGGAGACGTGTCTTCAGGTAGGCAGCTGTCTCTCTCTCTGTCTCTGTCTCTGTCTCTGTCACTGATCTCAGACCATCCTGTACATGATGTCCTGTACTTCAGTGATTTATCCTCATATCGACTGGTGTTACAGCCAGTGACGCAATTCATTAGTGGAAAATAGCAAATTACTGCTTCACAAAAACTTACCGCAGTATTCTTTTTCCGTCATATCTGATCTTGTAACAGGACACTTTCATTATTTTGTTTGTTCTGAAATAACCACTCCATTATTTATGCTTCCCTGCAGCACACTCCACAGTCAGGCTCTGCCCACCAAGTGTTTTATGACTCACACCAGCACTCATAGTTTTAATTATGGCAGTTTAATTAGAACTCAGTTTAGTTATTGCTTTATTTATTTCATGCTTGAAAATCAACTGTTTCTTCCTTCTGTATCTCCTTTCAGTTTCCTGCTGGGAGCTGTTGTTTAAGATGGCAGTTTATCACTGTCTCTGTGTCTCTTTCACACCAGCTGAGGTGGAGGCTTCTCAGCAGGACGACGCCATGGAGCCGCCGGCGGATAGATTTGGCCGTACCTTTGTGGAGGTGATCAGTGAAAAGTACAGCCCTGAGAACTTCCCGTACCGCAGAGGGCCGGGCATGGGCGTGGTAGTGGTGCCCACTGGCGGCCCTCAGGGTTCTCCTATGAAAGGTGAGCTGGAGACGGATGGAATTACAGTCTCTGAGAGTGCAGCTCAGAAATGATCTGTTTGAACTGTATTTGATTAGGGTTGGGTATCAACCGATACTGATACAGACTCAGTTATGTTATCTGTAAATACACAATATATGATTAAATTAAATGAGCTGCAGTGCTGCCATCTAGTGACTTTTATTGAAAGACGTCTGTTCATCCTCAGAACTATTTTTGGGACACACGTCATCTGGCGAAATCCAGACCAGCAAATCCGTAACAATTCTTACTGATATATCCATATTATGCCGGTATTATCGGCTAGTCAACATTATCGGACTCCTCCATATTTGATCCTTGATGAAGTCAAAGGCCTGGACAGTGTGTTTTCTTTCAGTTGTGCTCAGCGTTCACAGCTCACAACAGCGTTCACGCTGTACGATTTAATGGTCTGTGATTCATCTTCTTATTTTCCTCTATTTTAACCCAGATCGACTGAACATGCCCAGTGTTCTGGTGTTGAACGGCTGTGGTATCAACAGAGCCGGAGACCAGGCGGAGATTGCTGCATTCTGTGCACACGTCATGGAGCTGGACCTGTCTCACAACAAGCTGCAGGACTGGCAAGAGGTGGAGATGTTCTTGGAGATGAATCCATCTTACTGTCATTAAATATTAAGAGATTTAAATGTCAGAACCAGAGATGGATTTTTTTTTTTTTTATTAAAGTGTTGTGTATAAAAACAAAAACAAAGTAGAACATCGTGTAATTAAATAACTGTAGGACATTTTTTATCTGTTGGCTGTGTTGGTGGTGATTATATATATTTCAAATGTTTGTTATTTTGACACAAACAACCACTAGGGGGCACTCTAACTGCCTGGGGTGACCAAAACTCCGGTGCAACTTGTTATTCACAAAACACTGTAGATTTGTGGCCAAAACAGTGACTGTACATTTGGATAGGTTAAGTGCACTGTTGCCCCTAGTGGCTCCTTTTGGAATCTCAGTTATTCCCACATTATTAACTTGTATTTTTATCTGTTGTTGATTCCAGATCAGTAAAATAGTGTCCAGCATTCCCAACCTGGAGTTTCTCAACCTGAGCTCCAACCCACTGGCAGGAGCCTCCTTGGAACCACAGTGGGCGGAGCCTTTTTCCCGGGTCAGACGTTTGGTCCTGAACAACACCCAAGTGTCCTGGGATACCGTGCTGCTGCTGACCCGAGAGATACCAGAGTAAGACACACTCATGTTAATATATATATACATACATATACATATATTTATATATAAAAATATATAGATAGATATATTTGTGACTTTACCACAAACAATTAAATATACAAACATACTTTCAACAAAACTAAATCCTTGGCAGTTTCTAAATGTCAGTTGACGTCCCTGTGGACTCTGCTGTTGTCCTCCAGCCTGGAGGAGTTGTTCCTGTGCCTTAATGAGTACAGTAGTGTGAGTCCCTCCACCGTCACCTGCCCCAGTCTGCGCCTGCTTCACATCACCGACAACAGCCTCCAGGACTGGGCGGAGGTCCGCAAGTTTGGCTCCATGTTCCCCGGCCTGGACACTCTGGTCATGGCCAACAACAACCTGGGCACCATTCAGGACAGCAAAGACATTCTGCAGCGACTCTTCCCAAACCTACGCAGCATTAACCTGCACAACTCAGGTCAATCTGACTGTAGGGACTTTAGTTCCTCAGGGCTCCGTACTCGCAATACTATTTTTTTATTTACCTGGGTTAGGAATGCTCCTAATTTTGGTCCTCCTGAATTTTAATCTCTGCTTTTCTCGTCCACCTCTCCAGTTTGTTTGATGTCTTCCTATATTTGTGGTCAGGTCTGAATCGATGGGAAGACATTGAGAAGTTGAACTTTTTCCCCAAGTTAGCGGAGGTGCGACTGCAGGGCATTCCTCTACTGCAGGCCTACACCAACGCAGAGCGACGTAGCCTCATGATAGCACAGTGAGTGTGAGAAGTTAGTCTAACTTACAGGACCACAAATAATCTCTAACTTTTACTAATATTTTCCATTATATGACTGTGACTGTGCTGTTTGGACGTGTCCCTCAGTCTTCCTGCCATCTCATTGCTGAACGGCAGCGTTGTGACCGACAGCGAGAGAGAAGACGCAGAAAGATTCTTCATCCGTTACTATGTAGAATCCCCGGAGAAGGAGCTGCCTTTCAGGTCGGTTGCACACATGTCAAGTGGTTTTTTTTATCTCCTCTGTGTGGGTGGGAGTGTTTTAGAGATTTATATTTATTTCGTTCCTCCACACAGATACCATTCTCTGGTTACCAAGTATGGAAAACTGGAACCACTCGCTGAGATCGATCTTCGGCCTCGGTGGCGTGCTCAGGTTGAGGTTCACTGTGAAGGAAAAGTGGAACAGGTGCGTAGGAGGTGAAGGATCTAACGGTAGATTTAACTGCAGAAAAACAAACATACAATGCTCTGTCAGTGAGTTGGAGTTTGAAGATGATGTGTCGTCTCTGTGTTTTGAGCAGATTTTCACACGGACAGCCACTAGAGGGCACTCAAAGCAGTTGTACCGATATCAGGTTCTTGTGAAAATCTACACATTTGTTGTGTTTACACTCGCGTAGGGAACTGGTGCGACTTATACTCCAGAGTGACATATATGTCATATTATGTTACATTACATTATAGTAGATCAAACTATATTATTAATTAGTTTGTCTTCATCCGCTTCTGTTACCCAGTCTGAACGTTAACATTCTCCACCACTGCCACCCAAATAACACTGCTCCATACTGTCTTCCCTCAGACTCATGATCCCCTCAGTGGCAACATCATATTATAATTTCTTCTTCTTCTGCTTTTGGCTTGTCCTTTTTCTCAGGGGTTGCCACTGCGAGTCAACTTTTTCCATCTCCTCCTCTTTTCTCCATCTTCTACTCCATCTTCAACTTCTACTCCTCTGAACATGTCCAAACCATCTCAATCTGTCTTCTCTAGCTTTT
>JAFBJS010000691.1:120845-170197 GCA_016785265.1 Paraplagusia blochii | reverse complement strand
ACTAGCATCACCAAAATGAAGCCAACTTTGTTTAGAAGTGCTGAGCACTCAAACCTTGTTGTTTATTGATGAGCTGAGTGCAGCTGAGCAGGGAGACTCTTCAGGATGTTTATTATTCAGGATCAGTGAGGGTCACAGGTACAGTAGACCACCACGGAGCACGGAACTGTCTGACATTTTTTCATAGATGCGACTGATAAATAGATTTACATTTGTCCAAAATGACTTAAAGACAAGAAATGTCATTATGAAGCTTGTGGTTCTTCTGGGAATCGAACAGAGACTCGCTAACAACTTCACTGTAGACGTTAAGCCACTGTGTTTGCAACTCTATTACCGCCGTCTTTGTAACATAAGCCTGCGTTCAATGCACAACTCTTGGTCTCCAAGTGGAGATGGATCTCTCAGTCTTTGTCTTCCTCTTCTTCTCCGTAAGGACTGTCCCTTTTTTAAGGGTTTTCACAGCGAGTCAACATTTTCCATCTCCCCCTGTCCTCTCCATCTTCTACTCTGTTTCCAACTACCTCCATGTCCTCCCTCACTGCATCCATCAATCTCCTCTTTGTCTCCTACCTGGTAGCTCCATCTCTAGGATCATTCTTCTACCAATGTATCCACTGTCCCTCCTCTGAACATGTCCAAACCATCTCATTTTGTCTTCTCTAGCTTTTTCTCTAAACCTTCCTGTCTGTGTTGTCCCTCTTATCTCCTCATTCCTGATCCTGTCCATCCTTGTCTCCTAAAGACAATCTCAGCATCAATCTGTCTTCTCTAGGTTTTTCTTCTCCACCTCCAGCTCTGTCTCCTGTCTATTCCTAGTCTCTCTCGTCCGTCCATCATGGCTGGTCTAACCACCGTCCTGAAAAGCTTTCCCTTCACCTTTCATCTTATCACTCTGTCTTCATATCTGTCTTTCTGTCTATGTAGTATCCCTCTTTGCGGTGGCAGTTGTAGCCTAGTGGTTAAATAACTGGACTGCAGTCCGGAATGTTCCAGGTTCAAATCCTCCATCTGCCAAGTTACCAGTGAACGTGGCACCATCCCTACTTACTTCTCCCTGGACTCTGTTTATTTGTCTGTCTATTTCTCTCACCTCATATTGATGAACTTTCTTCTGATTTCTTTACGTTAAAATCTTCTGCATCAGCTGACAATCCGATTGGACCAGACTGTGGCTGAGCTGAAGAAGCAGCTGACCACTGTGGTCCAAATGTCCACCAGTAGCATGAGGCTGTACTACATCGACAAGTGCACTGCCTTCGGTCCAGAGGAGATGAAGTACAACACACGGGCTCTCCACTCCTACAGCATCCAGGACGGTGATGAGATACTGGTGGTGCCCAAGTCCAAATGAGGAGCTGGTGTCCAGCAGGCGGAGGAGAGTGAAGCACTGAATGACTTCAGTGACTGGTTGATTCACTGGATTATTTGTTAACTGGCTTACTAGAGTTATTGGAAATAGCATGAAGGCTTCACTGGATGACACAAAGTGATCACAATCATGGAGATGGACAGCGCCATTCAGAGGCTGCAGTTGGAACAGCAGCTGCTGTGGAGATAGTTTTTCTTTTTACTTGAAGTCTGTTCTGCTGGATTAAGTACTGAGATTATTCTCGCTGAAAAAAAAAACAAGGAAGGAGACCAAGGAAGCGATGTGCAGACCACTGGCACCTTCAGCTGCTCCGTCCTCTCAGTCCACGGCATCTACCATAACGCTGCCACTGCAATTCCCCAACACCACCACAACCACCGCCACCAGCTTGTCCACAGAAGCTACACTTGTTGGTGGTGAGAAGATGCTGCTCTGTTCTGGGAAGAAGAACTTTTGATTTTCTTTGCACCTCAACTAAAGCCACAAAATCAGGGAGAGAAACTCGAGTCCTTCCTGGAATGTTTGTCAGTGATATTTATGTCAGCGCCATTTTCCTTCAAAAAACTCAAGTGTGTTTTCTGTAAAATGACATAAGGCGTCAGTGGGAGGGAAGTTGTTTTCAGTATTTTAACATATTTAAACCACGTATTTCTTTATTTAAAAATAAATGTCTAGAAACACAGTCCAGAGGGTAGAAGACTTGAACATTTCTGAGTATCAAACTCAGGTTTAAAGACGAAAAGAACAAATGTCTGCTTTTGGATATGTTTCACAGTGAGTTACTAGTGTAAATGCAGGAGGATGTATTAGCTTCCACCTGCGACGTTAACCTAGAGATAGAATTGTTGCCAAGCAGCCAAATACACAAGTTACCCCCAAAAATAAACCAAGTGTTAAGTAAACTTGCTTTAGGAATTACGGTAAGCAGACGGTGGACTGGACTGGAACTGTACCGACCCGGACTGGGGGTCATCCTGTTGGTAGAAATTAATCTGCGCTCGTCTGTTTTAGGGGCATCAGTCTCCACGACTGCCACCCAAATGACACTGCACTGAAATGTTGCTAGAAATGAAGGAAAAATAACGAAAAAACTGGAACGTGTCCTTTGTAGCTTTTCAGTTTTCCTATTCCACAGAGGGTTTGAGCCATGAGTTTGGATCAAGCCAGTCTCTACACACTGAGTATTAAGTATTAAGTTGAGATGGTGTGAAACCTGTGGAAAAAAGACAGACCTGAGCGTCGTCAGTGATGTCGATGACGTATTAGCCATGACAGGTGAAAGTATTGTATTATATATAAGTTCTTGTGGTAAGACATGACTGGACATCTGGTTTACACTGACCAATGTCATCCGTACCAGGTGTTTTATTCCCTTCTGCTGCTCTTGTCTCACAGTGGGGGACAGACTTTGGACTGTCCGCAGTGTGAAAGTACCTCATTATAAGCAAACCTTATAAAAGTCCCCAGTTATTGTATCTTTGATCAAATCACAACCATTTTAACCAAAATATTAACTGAAGGATTTTACTGACAGCAGCTGTAGAGTCAGGTTAAAGACTTTTATTGTATCATTAAGAATTCATGAAGAATAAAGGATAAAATAGAAATAATTTTGGGGGAGATTGTTTTTTTCTTCCTACCTCGATGTGTGATATGTTCATGTTAAAACCGACAGGAATAGTCTGTTCCTATAAAAACTGATCTAGGTGTGGTAATATTTATTTCTCTGTACAAACCACTGTATGAAATACAAGTATAAAATTAATCAAATGAGCTGCAATACTGCCATCTAGTGACTTTAGCTTGGAATATAGGTATTTTTAAGATAGCTAAAAAATAGCATTTTTAGGGTAAATATCCAGGCATTGGGTTTTCATTATCAGAGAAAAAAACAACAAAAGATTCTTACAAATATCACATTATACGCTAATTTCAGTCGGCCACATAATGTAGTCTGTGAAAAGTTGTCCTGCAACGACAATAAAGACGCTAAAATATCCATTGTACTTTGAATATTATCTGTAATAAGTTGGTCTGGAGAACATACCATTAAAACCCATGTACAAGGATTGATGACAGTTTCTCTCCAAATGCTTTTATCCTTAGTGAACGCAGAATGAAAATTAACTCTCGCAGATATTAAAAGTTTTATTAAGCAGTAAAAGATTATGTGGGATAATATTCTACGGGTAGATTTTTAAAACCCATTTAATGCGACTACTTTGGTAATTGGTGCCACATGGGACGAGACAAACGTTTGCACATGGTTAAAGATGATAAAATAACAATATATATACAACTAAATTGCATTCATCCAGGTGCAATTAACATGAGTTCAGTCGTTAGATTTAAAGGAGGTTTTATTGCATAACAGTAAAAAAGTCTAAACCTCTTTGGGGTATTAGTCACTGAAGAGCTTCACGACTGAGTCGACTTCCACTGCATTTACAGTAAAGTCACTCCTTGAACAGATGTTAGCCGCGCGCAGTGCGATGATACATTGTGTTGTGTCAGTGGAATAAAAATCACGGTTGTTCAGCTACTGAACGCCACAGTGCAGCTGGTCCTGTAAATCAACAGTGATGTCTTTCCAAGCTCAGAAGTCAGCAATCCTTCAGGGAGACATACATTTTTAAAGGCAGCGCAGAAACAGAAACTGCTTAGAATAGAAGGCACTTTCTGCCTGACTGAAAACTACGCACACCTATCTGTCTATCTATCACACCTTTCTGTCTGTCTGTCTGTCTGTCTGTCCATCTACCTTTCTATCTGTCTGTCTGCCTGCCTGCCTGTCTGTCTAACTATCTATCTATCTATCTATCTATCTATCTATCTGTCTGTCTGTCTGTCTGTCTGTCTGTCTGTCTGTCTGTCTGTCTGTCTGTCTGTCTGTCTGTCTGTCTGTCTGTCTGTCGATCTAATCAATCTGCCTACATGTCTCTGTATCTGTGTTCACATTTTACTTAAAAAAGATTAATCTGATTGCAAAAAAAAAAGAAGCAGAACATTTCCATCAAACTGTTTGGAGGAAATGAAAATTGATTTTTTTTTTGTTCTTATTTTGGGAATTTTTCCTTCAATCCTCTGCCTGAGTCATCATCCTCCTCTACACCAGATCTCAGAGGATTTTTTATTATTGAACTCCAGTGGAGTCTCTTGTAGAGAGAGATGTTTTTCCTCATACGTCACATTTATCCACTCCTGCGACGTCATGTGACTTATCAGCTGACTTTTCCAAACGTTCCACTGCGTGATCTGTAGTATTGACCGTGGTATTGATTTTGAAAAAGGCCGCACAAAATAGAAAATGGAACAGATTGAGTCATCAGTGCTTCTGTTAGTAGACGGCTACGTCAGAGAATGGTCACTAATGGATGTTGTCTTTTCCCACCAAACATCTTCTCTAAGAGACATGTTAGGGATCGGATCTGTGTGAGGGATGAACTGAACGAGTCACTACTGCAGTATATGATCTGGATCAGAGACAAAAACACAGAAAAATTAATTTTACAAATCAAATCTTTTGTGTCCCTTGAATTCTAAAACATCTGGTTTCCACGTCAAGGAAGTGCAGCAGGCGAGCAGAGTGGTGAAGCGGAACCGTGCTGAGCCCATAACCCGGAGGTCGGTGGATCGAAACCATCCTCTGCTATGTCCAGTTGGTTCTACTGCTGAGTGGTCTGTTCTAAAGTGACCAATTAGCGTGTGTGCCTTGAGAGCTGAGTTTTGGATTCAATTTCCTAAGGAACCATGTGCTGGGGACCATATCTTCTGTTAAATAAAATGTACTACAGGATGAATAGAGTTCTTATGTATTTCAGATTTAACAGTCAAACATTCTTTACTGTGATTGTCTGGTACAGCCTACTAGTGCATTTTGAGTAATTGAGGACAACTAGTAGATCAAAGATACATGGATTTGAGTTAAAAGACAAAGGATGTAAGCCATCAAAATTAGGAGAGAATTTGGTTTAAAAAAAAAAGACAGAGAATGTCTTCAAAAACAAAGCTGAGCAAGTGAAAGAAGAAACGTTGAAGTCTGGGTTATTATGAGGCCTGAGTGGAACCACAAGAGAGAAGGTTCTAGAGTAGTTTGGAGTGGAGCAGTGCAGTGGTATTGATCGGTATTGTTCCTGCTACTACTGTACACTGAAGGTTACATGTTTGATTCCTCACAGAAACTGAATTCCAGCACAGAAACAGAAGGAGGACGAAAACGGGTGAAAAGTGTCGTAAACACTAGAGTATGTAGTCAATTACATCAGTACAATAGCGGGCGTCGTTGTTTTTTATGCTTCCCTCCATTGGTTGTCGGTATTCCTTCTAACGCTGCTCCAGGCCGCCATGAAACCTCACTCAAATTCCCGTTATCCCACAGGAATGGCCTCTCCGTGTTTATTCAATGAAGGACAGCTTCGGTGTTTACGCTACTCACCATGGCGACCGTGTGGGCGGTGCCCTCGGTCACCGAAGCTGCTGACGTCGCATGCGACGCTCAACCAATCACAGCCGCGCTCCTGGCCCCCACTGACGTCAGCGTTAAAGCGAAATGAACCGTTACTTGGTTGCTGAAAATCTACTACTGCAAGAGCCGAGGAGACATGGCTGAATTCCAGCGTGTCGGATAAAGCAGGTGTAGACTCGGGTTCTCGCGGCCACAGGCTCTGTATTTACGGCGTTAAGTGATGTTTTCTACGACAATGGGAGTCATGGTTTGAGGACGGCAGCAGGAGAACGCAGAAAGACTCTTCGTGGGGGCGTTTCTCAGCGCGTTTGGAGCGGGACTGAGCTCGGACTGCAGGGTAAGTGAATGCAGCTACCTTACACCCCCATCACTGCACTCCGCTCTGGACACACGTATCTGCCAAAGTACACAAACAACTCTGGTTCGTTTTTTACTATATTTTAATATTTGTTTATTTTTGTCTATATTAACGTCCTCTGTGAGATTATGTTTAACCGCAGAGATATTCGCTTCACATCTGCGTGCTGAATTTGCACTTTTCCTCACTGTAAAACACAAAAAAGAGACTAAATTAAACCAAAATATTAATATGAATGGATATTATATCTCCCAAATGACCAGAATTGTGTATACGGTTGTTCTTTTTACAAAGATATTCTACATTGGGGACGTTTTACCGTTAAATGATGACAAATGTAGAGACAAATATGGCCACGAACTCACTCACAGACTCCAGAACAGGCTAAATGAGTTGGCCTTAATTAAAAAGCTAGCTAATCGACTTTGACAAAGATGTTTGAAACGATATTGTAATTTGTGTAATTAGCGCCCCCTCCGGTCAGTATGCCGGTGGGCTGTCCGGTTATAAAATGTTCGCTGGTTCAGTCAGGCAGTGTCTTCTTCTTCCGCCGTCCTCACTGGTCAGTTGTCCTGTCCGTCGTTCTTCTGCTCTGCCTCAGCACAGTGGTTATCTAATCACCTGTGTGACACAGGCAGGGAGCGAGAAGCCGCATTAGCTCCTTGTAGCCACGCCTACTCGCCGCCGCCATATTGGTAAAGTCAAAACTGAATTTTAAAATCGTCTAATAACAGCGGAAGGGAGCCTAAAACAAGTTGTTAACAACATAGATTACCAAAAGATGGTTAAAATCTAGGTTTAAATGCCAGTACAAAGTTAGTGGGTGATAATAATGTAACATTGGTAAATATATTATGGGTGAAACATGCAGAAATAATTAGATATATTAATTTATTGAAAATAAATAGTGAAGTCTTTTGTATTGTGAAAAGATCCTAACATTCACTTTCCAGAGCATAATTAAATAAAATATATCTGTGATTCTTAATTACAAAATAACTGCAGTTGACAATCAAGAAAAAACAAAACAATTAAATACTACTAAATATAGACCTGCAGTAAGGTTGATTTATTCTGTACACATCTTCCAGGAAACTAGTAACTTTTCAAACTGTTCAGATAAAACAAAAAATGTTCACATTCTTGTCAATTACCGTCTAATGTTAACATTTGCAATAGTTTTTGAAATTAGACTGCTGGATAAAATGGATTAATGATTGATAGACAAATCTTTACTAATCCCTCTGGATTATCCCTGGAAAATAATAGTTGTATATAGTTGTAAATACTTCTATTTTTCTTTTTATGTGCATTTGTGCATTCTTAGTACTGTTGTCTTCTTTACTAAATTTACATTTTAACGCCTGTTAAAATGTTGACTCGCTGTGGCAACCCTTGAAAAAGGGACTAGCCGAAAGAAGAAGAAGACATTGTACTGGCTGTTCAAGGAAAGTAAGACCAAACAGAAACACATCTGAAGTAATGCAGCACACACAGCCTGAGCAGCCTCTGTGCTGGCATCCTATCTTCTCAGTGTCATGTAATGCTACACCCTGCACAGAGAGCGTCCACACAGCAGTACGCTTGTTCTTTTTCCATTGTCCTGCAAACTTACCTCAGCTCTTTGACTTTGGAAGTGAGAGTTGTATTAATTGTGAAAGTTGAAATTACCCTGTAATCCATAGCTCCACTAAAGGTGGAAATGCTAAAGAGCTGTGGTGCCCAACACTGGGCCGGGGACCGGTACTGGCTCGTGGGTGAATTGGTGCCACGCTGCCGAGAAATAATGTTTCCTTTTTGCCCAATTTGGCTATTACTTCTACTTGGTCCATACCCATATCAACAAGCGATTCTCAGTTAATTAGGGTAGGAAGATTTTATAGGTAGGAAAATATTTCAGAAGACCAAAAATGTCATTTTATTTATGGGTATTCATCTGCCACAACTTAACGGCCAGTCCGTGAAAATATTAGGAGACATTTAACTGGTCCGTGGCAAAAAATGTTAGAGAACACTGCTGTAGAGGATGGGTGGAGTACAGTACATGACTAAACAAGGATCATAATCAGCTTGTACCTTCAGTGGGGGTTTTCACCACATATATTTATTACTCATTTTAGTGCTAACTGGATTTTCCTGCATCCTCAAGAATGCTCTCTGACCTGCCCTATGTAGGACACGTGCATCCATAGCAGGTGATGGTTATTGTTGGTGTGACATGAACCAACTAATGGTTGAGAGAAGCAGCACTTGGTAAAAGACATAATCTGTTGTGCGTAGACGGCCTCCATTAGTGTTGTTCTCACCATAAAAGTTTAATGTAAAAAGGATGATGTGTGTCACACCAACTGTATGGAGCTTGGTACTGTTAACTGCTTCAGTGCTGGGATTTTACCTCCAGTAGTTATCATCTCTCGGGATGCACTTTTTTATCAAATAATAATATTTATACCCGTGTCAGAATCAGTTTGCAAAGAATCGATATTAGAGGAAAACCTAGCAAAGGTGAGAGATGTTTAGTTGGTGGAAATGATGGACGTTGATCTGTCTGAATCAACCAATGCAAACTTTCCATCTTCTGGCCAAAACGCTGTAACCTTTTCCACCCCGGCGGTGCATTTCTCATGAAAAGCATTTCATGCTTGTCCTTTAAAAGCTAAATGGAACACCGGCGGGTGTTGAGTGACCCGCAGAGGTCCCAGGCGCCTGCTATATTTACCGGCTCTGTAACCTGATCTGTGGCATTCGGGCTGCCTGAGCTCATACTATCCTCTCACACTTTGGGGCCACAGCCTCCCAAGCAGAACCCCGTTGCTTTCTGTACTTTCTATCTCTTGGCCCAATCGCTCAGAACAACACGGGTGAGCCTCTTTATAAAACTAGTTGACCGCCACTCTTCCTCGCTGTTTCTTCTTCCAGGTACCTGCTTGTTAATTATATGTGTACGCCCAGGGCTGTTTGCTTAGCTGTAAGTAAAACACTGGAGCAAGGAGGAGGATAGTGTTTCAGAAAGTTCTAGATTTTTGTAGCACAAGTGTGTGGGCGGCAATGGGTTTTTTGACTTAGGGCGTGACACCAGTTGATACGGGAAACATGCAAAGGAAGACTTCTGTCTGAGATACATCAGTATCTTTTCCTTTAGCCAGAATTTCTTTTTGCAACAGATTTAGTCGTACAAAAAGCCACAGTTTAATGGCTGTACATTAACTCCATTAGCTGTGGGAACAAGGGCTTGGGGTGGTCACTTGGTGCTGGACATGTCCTCTGAAATGTCTCTGTTTGCTGTGAAGAGGGACACAAACGGAGGAGAGAGAGAGATGCTGACTTCTCTTATCAGTGTGAATTTATAGCCAAACAACAGCTATCGTTGTCGCCTGAGAAGTTTTTCTCCATTCAGACTGTGTCGTATCCTTAGGACAGATACTGTACATTAAACCAACCATCTGTGGTAAATCTGAACAGTATTTCTTATTTTCTCTACCATTCTTAACCCTGTGGTGCAGTGTTACTGTGCTACTGCACCTCAATCGGTCCTGACCTGTAACAAATTATGGTTTTTGTTATTTGTTACTGTGCTACAACAAAGTAAGAGCTCATAACCGTCATGTGAAATGAGGCTAAGTATAAATAATGAAAATAAACTTGTTGCACACAGCTGTTTTAATTTATATGTTTTTAGTTTAGTCAAATTGTGACACAAAGTTTGGGCTACCAGGTCATTGCTGCTAGTAAAATATAAACCTATTGTCAATGTAGACTCTTTACAAGTGCCTTAATCGTGATGAACAATGAATAACAATTTAAATTTACACATACCATGTCACAGTCAAGCTGTTGTAAAAGTCTATAAAAGTATTTACCTGTTTAATTGTGTTTTATTAAATTGCTACACATACACTTCATTTAAAACAAGTCCATCATGAAGATACAGTTAAAAGTACAAACAAACAATAAAGAATAAGGCCACATACACTATTTATGCTCAACAATAACCTACTCCCACTGTTTCCACTCAGTGTAGAAATATGTCACTGTGAATTTCAACTCTTTGTTTTCCTGCTTGGTTTTTAGTGGATCGTTGTGTTTCAGCAGGAGTCGTCCGAACGTGTGTGTGTGTGTGTGTGAAGACCAGCTGCAGTAGGATGAGCTGCCTCAGACCCACCACCGTGTGGAGGGACTGATCCACGGCCACAAAGTCAGCAGGTAAAGAACTCTGCGAAAACTCTCTGAACACGAACAGAGAATAATGTTGATCGGTACTCAGAAGGAACAACATTGATGAGTTTGCTGTGAACTTGAGTTCACGTCGGCTGCTGGGCTGTAGGTGGAGGAACATTATCTAAACAACCCAACTGTTGACGTAGATGTTTTTGATCTTTCAGGGTTTGGCGTAATAGTTGGATTTCACCATCCAGATTTGAGCTTAGGTTTAGTTTGTACGTAAATGAAGTCTGTTTACTGAGGTTCATTCAACGCTGTTGAGGAAAAATAGCGACTTATTGGAGCTTTTATTTGATCTAGAACAAAGGTGTCAAGCTCAGAATAAAAAACAGGCATGAAGTCACAGGTCAAACTCAATATTTATTGCTAAATTTACTGTAAACTTGCATGTTTTCCCTTCTCTCCAGTAATTAATATTGTTTATTCGTACGGAAACAATAAATCTTGAACAGCCAAAGCTTAATGTTATAAACACATGACATGAGAAATGATTCCCACATCAGTGGTATTTGTTTGTTATTCTGTCTCTTTGTCGTCTTTCTAGACCATTTTCAATGTAAAAGTCTTCTTCACAGAACAAAATATATATGCTGTAACAAAAATCGTGCATTATTATTATTATTAACACATTCTGACAGTATGTAAGGTCTACATACTGGTGAGCCAACTCTAGTACACGTTTAATTTATCACACGGGCCAGATATCATTACACTGTGGCCCAGATCTGGCCCCTGGGCCTGAGTTTGACACTTGTGATCTAGAACAACACTGATTATCATTGGATTATCGAAAAATGTGCATTTTGATTCAGGAGATTTGAGGGTTTTTTTTTTTAACATCTCTTGCACAGAAACAGCATCTGTGGAGGAGCGACGGTGGCTGTTATTTACTAGAGCAAATATTTATCCCAGTTTCACACATGGCTGATACATAGTGCAGGAAAGTGAATCTTGAATGTAGGAAACACGTCCTACTCAAACCCACTGACCATGATGCTAATGTCCATTAACGGACAGAAGCTTTTGGTTTGGTCAGCTGATCCTGGCGTTATATAACAGGGTACTGTAGTACCAGTATACTCTAAACACACATGTACTAGCATGTATCAGTATGTGTAATCCATATGTTACCAAGAAGAGTTATTACACAGAGTGGATAATCTTACAGCAGCAGCTGTGGTTCATAGTTAGAGAAGAGGATGATAATGGGATGATTACCATCGGACAGAATTGACGGACAAAGATGGACGGTTGAAATCTGTAAAGTTTAAACTTCAATCTACATACCTGACATGGCTGACGACTACCTTTACCATTGGAGTGTGATTCTAGGACACTTGTGGTGAATGTTGTCGGCTGCTCCTGCTCCACCAAAAAATCTCCACTGGGATCTTTTGCATCTGTACTAGTTAATGGGAAAATATGGTGATAGTTTCACAATACTGTATCGATATTCTCCAGCACAAGTTATCACAATTAACTCCACAAAATTATTTTCTCTAGTGATAACATGCAGAGCCCTCTCTTCTGATTTCAATAGCTGGATTATTTTGTCATAACTACATGAAATGGCTAAGACTGATATTGGTTTTTCCTCCTAATAATAAAAAAATGGTTGGATTTTGCCAAATTTACTGGAATTCTGACAGTAAATATTGGTGTATTTATCCTGTCTCTTATACACATCTAGATGTGTATAAGAGACAGATGGAGAGTTTAGCGTTCATCTAAGGCAGTGGTTCTCAACTGTGTGTTCTCAGCTGGTTCAGAATGGGTTCGTGAACAGCTGGTCAAAAATCAAAATAATGTGAATCTCTTATTTTGAAAGGCACACTGTGCTGAATGAAATGAGTATGTTTAAAGAAGGAATTTTTCAGCTTTTCACACTTCACATTTTAATAAAACCTGCCTTTGTGCAGAACAACTCTAATGTGTATAATGAATGGGAATGTCCTTGAAGAAGGAAACGCTGTGGAGTTTGGGAAGAAAAAAGAAAACTTTTTTTGTTTCTGCTCTGTTGCAAACCTCAAACCAAAGCTGGACTTATGAAAATATTCAGACCTCATCCTGGAGGTTGAAAATAAATGGATTTATTTGATGCCTGTGGCATTGATTATGTCATTTGGTCGACATTTGGATTTCTATCATCACAGTTCCTGCAGATTTTGCATATATTGTTTATAGTCTGTGCCTCTGAATAAAGTGAAGACATTCTCTTGTAAATGTCTGCCAGTCTTGGTTGCAGTCCTCTGAATCTAACTGTGAACCGTCCCCCCCGTCCCTCAGTGTTCTGCATCACTGGGCTTTAACAAGTGGCTAATGGAATTATTGCTGTCTACAAGCTCGACTTACACTGTTGCTGTCTCCAAATTACTCACCAATTATTGGACCACAAGTTGTGTTTATGCTGGCTCTCGGACAACTAGATCATAATAAGTTAATAAGTAGGGAACAAGGCTAGTTGTTGTTTGTGACTAGGACAAGGGATTAGGCCAAAACTAACATTGTCTCTTGATCTCTTAAACCCGCATCATAACCTCTCTTGGTCGATTGGGAAGCAGGAGACTCATCACTTTTATTTAATTTGACCATTTCAACCAAGCTACCTTCACGTCTTCAACCTCCAAGAGCCTAGTTTACGCTTTTTTTTTATTCCAACATGGTCCCTCAAACCCAATGGGACTCTGTCATTTGACCATCTGATTAGAGCATTGGTGCAGATTTCAGAATAATCAAATAATGACCCCAAAATGACTTATTTCTTGAATTAAGTTGTCGTCCGTTATGAGAGGCTGGTAGATGTGACTGTTGTGCGGCAGAAAAAAAACTTTAAGGTTTAAGTTTTAATCTGCTCGGCAACCAGTGGTCAGGCAGAAGGAGGGGGACGGAGGCGTCAGTGGCCATCATCCTTTTCTTATCTGCTCACATTTCAGTGTAGTATATATAGCTGCCTGTAAGGCAAAGCCAAACTCGGCGCCGCTGTCGCTGGACTTTTCTTACTGACCATGGAAGCAACACTCTGTCCACACTCTTAGATGAATTTCCTGGTGGTAAGTGTTTATTTGTGCTTGTTTTTTTTTTTTTCTCAGACAATCACAGCTGTTTACAAAGACAGAAGCTCCAGGCACTTCTGTCATTTTTCCCTATGTAAAAGAAAAACTGAAACCTAATTAATGAGATTTTATATATATTTTTTAATAATTATAATGATGCAACTTCTTGTTGTCTCAATGTTTGTGGTCCTCCGTGAATTAGAGGTAAATAAGCGTTCCTCCACACGGACGTAGCTGCCCTGATTCCAAATGACCAGAGGGCCTCCATACTGGTATTACGTTTCGGCCACGTCACCCTCAGCGTGGCATCTGTGGCATCCGTGCGTCATCGCTCTGCAAACGCTGTTCAAGTGCACTTTAGATCAGCTCTATAGAGAGCAGAGCAGGAGAGAATGAAATGAACAGATCTGACTCACAGGCTGGAATGATGCATCGATAACAGATGAACTCCATTATTATTGTTTTGGTATTTAGTCTGAAACAGCCCTGAAATTTATGTTGAAGAAAATAAAATTCTGCAGACTTTTGTAGAAATTTTTCTTCAGGATTTTTTTAGATCATATCACCAAAAACGTTCAAAAGTACATCAACAGAAACACATGCTCGATCATCTTGATCTCCTTGTCCCCTTTTCAGGGATTGCAAGTCAACATTTTCCATCTCCACCTGTCTTCTGTATCTTCTACTCTGACTCCAACTACCTCCATGTCCCCCTTCACTGCATCCATCAATCTCTTTGTCTCCTACCTGGTAGCTCCATCTCAAGGATCATTCTTCTACCACTGTCCCTCCTCTGAACATGTCCAAACCATCTCAATCTGTCTTCTCTAACTTTTTCTCCAAACCTTCCTGTCTGCGTTGTCCCTCTAATCACCTCATTCCTGATCCTGTCCATCCTTGTCTCTCCTAAAGAGAATCTCAGCATCTAAAAATAGGCTCAAAATATTGGCGCAAATGCTGTCAAACATGGTTCTTTTTTAATGTATTGAATACATTATACACTGTGTAAACGTACAGTTTAGACAGACATTGACAATGATCACTATCTTAAAGTGTCATCGGCCCAAACTGAGGTCATTGTTGTTGTAAAGTAGGACCCAGTCTTTTGGCTTTGATCTTTAGACACGCCCATTCTTCAGCTTCAGCTCCAGGTAGTTTCCTGCTCTCCTGACATCAGAACTTAGAACACGCAGCATCATCCAGGTAAACTCAACTCACTCCCTGTAGTTTCTGATGTGTTAGAAATGTTGCATATAAAGTGTAGCTGTTGATTAGTCACGATTAATCAAGATAAGTCAACATTTCTATCACTGATGGTAGATTTTTAGTCATCTCTGTTCATCTTGACAGCTGCTTTGAATTAAACGAAGAATTCTCACAATCTCTTTGCCAATTGCGTCAGTCCGTTTGCCAACAGTGAGTTACTGCTCATCTTTTCCCAAAGGGGGCGTTAATCACAACACGTGTATCAGCTGTGCTTCAGGGCAGAGCTGTATTCATAGTTATACTAGTACAACTTTAACTTTAACTGGACTAAGGACTAGTACAAACAGATGGAGTGATTTCTCCAAAGCATCATTTCAGAGACATCATTCTTTTTTACCTGTGGAAGGACGGGTGCAGCTGATTGGTTTAGAGCAGGCAGTGGCCGGGGCCTGGATGTGTCCAATTCATCAACAAACTTCTCCAAAGTATTGGTTGTTGTCTTGATTTTACTTCTGAATTTCCCCGTAATACCAAGTTTTACCTAAAGGTGGCAAAGAGGAGGTAAATTTAGCAATTTTTTTTTGCAGCTTTCATGGATGACTTTTACTGGTCACAGTGTCCAATTTTGGGATTTTTGCGCAAACTGTTTGGAGACACGTGGTTTAGCAGCTGCTTTGTTGTTAAAATAACAGCTCACATTATTAGCAGATGTTAGTTTCTTAAATTGGATGCTGGGCTTTGGTGCTAACGACATGGGTTTGATGGGCAGAGGTTTTGAGAAGAAGTGATCGTCGATTTAGTAGAAAAACTAATGAAAGAAAACTGTTGATGCAGTTGAGCCTGTGGTTCCTCTGGGAATCAAACCCTAGACTCTGTGCTCTCTGTGTTTTGGTGGTAACTGCCACACTATGACAGTGCTAAGGTGTATTTATGAGAGGCTTTGTACGTGAGGAGAAAGAATGTGATCTGTTGTGGGACAGGAGCCAACAGAGATTTTTTTCAGAGTACGGAGAAAATTCAATCTAGTTGTTGTTTCAAGATGTTAAAAACTAATTTCGAGTGACATACAGAACATGTTCCTAGAACATTCAAGCCTGGGGTTGTTTTTTTAAGTATCAAAAAGCAATTCCACAATTTAAACCCAGGGACTGAAAGTGATATTGCTAATACAGTTTAATCTTGTTTTTCTGAGACCTGCGCACCAAGTGAAACCTCATCTCTTCAAGCCTCTGCCAAGAACGGGCCTGCAGTCAGCTGCCGTCCTCCACGGCGCTCACTCTGCAGCCACAGCTAACGTTACCCTCCAAACTCATATTAGAAGAAGTTAGGCCAACAAACAAAAGCTCCTTCATGGCAGTGGAATGTTGTATTTCTACACGACCACACTCTCCCCTGGGCCCATCATTCTCCATGAATTTAAAAGTCATTTTCTTTTCATTTCTTTTTGTGCTGTGAGTAAAATAAAACACATTATAAGACACAGTCACACAAATTAAAATCGCTTTGTGATTCTGGTTTATCCTGCGTTTTGAAGCCGGTGCAGCTCGTTGCCATGGAAGCTTGGGTGACTGCTTGTTAGCACATCAGGCCAGGCTGGAAATGCAGAGTAGCCAGTTGCACTTTTGTGTGTCTGTCTGTGTGTGTGTGTGTGTGTGTGTTGCATTCTTGTGCTTGTTTGTTGTTTCCGTAGAGACACTGCCTTCCGTAGAGAAGTGAAATCCATAGTTTGCTGTCACCTAATAAATCATGTGTGTCCATGTTGTGTTGCGTCTGTCCCCAGAGTGTTAGTTTGTTGTTTGCACTTCAACCTCAGCAGTTTTGCCTGAGCTTGTGAGGTGCATTTATGAGTCAGGATGGGTGCAGTTCAGTCCAGGCCAACCAGTTCAAAGAAACTCACGAGTGAACTGCTGACATCTGAGAGGTGAAGCAAGATATAGTGCAGAACCCGAAATACACACCAGCCAATCAGAGAACTGGATTTGATAAACATCCTGTCATACATATATAACTAACATACAGATGACTGTCGCAGTTTTGTTGCGTTCTTGTATTGATGAGCGGGTTTAGGAAGTGGACTTGGGTCTGCAAGGCTTCAGGATTTAATCCCCTTGTTGCCAGATTGCCCGGAGGCAGTGGTCCCCAACCACTGGGCCAGGGACCAGTACTGGTCCATGGGTGAATTGATGCTAGGCTGCAGAGAATGAATGTTTCCTTTTGGGTCCATCTGTCTTTTACTTACACTTGATTCATAACCCATATCAACAAAAGAACTGAACAATAGAATAGAAGGTTAAAACACAAGATTCTAACCTACTTCTAACTAACTATATTTAATTATGAAATATTTTCTCTGTGAAGACAACAACGATGAATTAAAAAATAGATACAAGATTCTAACTTTTTATACCGGTCTGGTAGGAGAAAATTATAGACTGTGTGCACTTGGGAAACCCTTGATGTGTCCATGCACAGTTAATTCGGGTAGGACGATTTTATAGGTAGGAAAATATTTCAGAACACCGCAACTTTAATTTTTCACAATTATGGCCGTTGTAACTAAAAGTGAAACTATTTTAGGGAAGCACAAAGTTAACCTCTGGTCCAGAACATTATTTTACTGAAGCAGCTGCTGAAGGTTGTAGCCACACTGACATCACACTCCTGTCGACACAGGGATTGACCAGTGAGGGGCGCTATAATACAAGAATCCCCTGATGACGACCTTAATAAGGAAGAGCAGAGTGACTGAAGTGAACCTTCATATTCTTAAAGATGGAGATGAGTTTAGTATCAGGGGTTAATGTTCTTCTGTCAGGTCAGGCTGCTCTCTCCCTGGATCTGGATCATCTTCTGAGGTGATGGAGGAGACACTAAATCCCGTTCCAGGCCCCTGTACGTGTTTTGCTGTTGCCATGTGCATCCCGGTGCCAAAAACAAAAATAACCAACCAAACACAACGGCTGCCAAGTTGTGGAATTAAAACTGGTGCATATACAGATCCTGTGATTGGCCCACGGAGGTGAAGAGAGACCAGGTTCTTGGCCGACTTGAGCTGAGCTCGTTTTAGCTGTTCTCATCTCAACATACAGATCACAATCATCTGGTAAGACTCGGTGTGGTTTGGCCAACAGTCTATGTGTTTGTTGTTCTCCATCTCACTGTCCGTCTACCTACTTCAGATCCATATGTTGAATTATTAAAAAGCCTGTGGTCACAAGGGTGAGAGAGGGAGAGAGACAGAGAGGGAGTGAGGACCAGGGAGAGGGAGAGGGAGGGTAAAAGAAACAGGAGCCTCCCCTACTGAACACCGCACGGATCAGCAACACCAGATACTTTTATTTATTTAAACAGAGCCATATATGTGAACCAGAGCGTCTCTGGGACATGCTGTGCTGCGTTCACTCTCTTTCAGTACCAGAGGTCTACAAGATCTTGTTCTTTTCTCAGCAGATAATCAGACAGCATCTCAGCCTCGACTATTCTTTGTTGCCTTCACTGATCCACCAACCATCTTAATGTCCTCCTTCACTACGTCCATTCATCTTCTCTGTGGCTGTCCTCTTTTCTCCCTGACTGGCAGCTCTTTTATTGAACCCGTCCTCTGTCTTTTATGTCCACTATCTCTCCTGACCACCTGGATTTCCCTTAGATATTGTTTTCATTGTCCATCGATTGTGCGTGGAAACCACCCAGCACACAGAGTAAATGTTACAGGCAACAAGGTTTATTTTTGTAGGATCAGTATTTGATAAGATAACTCATTATTTAGGACAGTTTTTGTGACAAAAAGTAGATCTTGGCTTTAAATTCACTTTTGGACCCAAATCCAATGCCTTAATACACAATGAACTGTACAATTGTATTATGGATATGCAGAACATTGCTATGGAAACCATTGCTATGGTTGTGTTTCTGTCAAAACAATGTACAACAATCTGTTCATTGACCGTGTATTATACTGACAATCTGTGAATGAATGGTGGAACTAAAGATACATTAATTGTGTCCGACACTTGAACTTTTTGGTCAAATGAAATTCCCATATTAACACTTTGGTTTCAGTTAATATATTTTCACATCTTATATTATTAGTGATGCACAGTCTTTGATATAGCACAGACATTTTATTTTTGTTGTTGTTGGTTTGTAAAAAACATTTAAAGTATCTAAAAAAGCTACAGATAAAGTTAAATACCACTGATGTGTGTTTTTGATTCAGATTTAAAACATTGAAAACAATGTTGAAAACTGTTCCAGATTCAGTGTTCCCAAAAATCAACACTTAATCAGCGGCAACACTTGAAGACAGGCAGTTGTTTGGGGCTGCGGCCACTAGGGGGCCTGGTTCTGGTCAAAGAACTCATATTTGCTTAGCAATACGTTGCTAGGAGCCCCAAAAGACTCTTGCACTGTCTCTACATTCAACGTCTGGAGAAGGAAAAATATTTACAATATTTTTTTTTAATAAATATTCAGTCTGGCCGTGACTTCATGACAGTTTTTAATTGCGGTAAAATTGAGTTTGACGCCCCTGTACCTAATGCTGTCATATCTGTCTTGGTTCCAGTCGATGCAGTCTTCCAGAGGCTCCGCCAACCTGTGGCTGAGAAACCAGCAGCAACATCATGTCCCGTGTGTCCTCCACCGCCAAGCGTTACGCTGGCCCGTCCTACACCAGCCACTACAGCTCCTACAGCTCCTCCCTGACACCAGGCCTCAGCTCATACAGTGACCGGGACAGGCTGTCCTCCTACAAGTCCTCCACCTCCTCATCCTCAGGTTACTCCTCCAGCTACCTGAGCAGCTCGGCCGCCCGCAGCCGCAACTACAGCACCTCCTCTGATCCCGACTGCGACCGGGGGCGCACAATCCCACGCACCGACATCCTCGGGAGCAGCAGCAGCCGTCGCAGCGAGAGTCTCAGCAGAACCCCCATCAAGACCTACGGAGGTTCAGGTCTGAGTGGTGGATCCACCTACATTGGCTACAGTCCCTACTCTTCTTCTTCATCCTCCGCCCAGTCTAGCTACCTCTCCTCCACACCGGCCTCCAGCAGCATCTCACTAGCTCGACGAAGGTCTGTGTCCCAGAGTGACTTGAGCAGGGATTTGGCCTCTTTGGGCTTCAGTGAGACCCACTCCACTGCATCCCCTTCCACCAGTGCTCTGCAGAGCTACCGCAGTCGAACCAGCGATGTGTCCGACTCGTACATTACCAGCTCTCGCCCGGGCTACTCGGGCCTGTCTCGGAGTTCTACTCAGGAGGCCCTGTCATCACGGAGCGCTGCCCAGGAGCCCTACAGCAGCAGCAACAGCAGCAGAACATTCAGCTCCTCAACATGGGGGCCTAGTAGCAACGGGCTTTCCGACTCCCCCACCAGGGACTCTATGGTAAGAAAAACAACCTTTGTCCTTGACTATCTCTATCCATTTTTACTGATTTCCTTGGTTTTCCTGAGGCGTACGTGATTGGAATGTTTGTTTTCAATATTTCACCCACAAACACAGGCACAGACTAATTCAGATGTGCAGTTGTGAAGCCACAGATGCATCTAGAGCAGCTCCAAGGGTCTGTGGACTAATGCAGACCTAGGAAGTGCTTAGGTTTCATCTGTTTAATGTTGTATGAACCTTTGGTTCAGCTGTGAGGAGAAAGACCTGGTACAATCAGAGGTGCATTCCTCAACAGTCTTAGTTTCTAAGACTGCTGCGTGTACTGTGTTCTGCCAAATGAGGGCACTATTGCTCAAACTTCTTCTTGGTCTGTCCTGCAGAACATAATTCACTGAACCAGACTGGATTCCTTGCATTCTTTGTTGTACAGTTAGAGTTGTTTGATGGTCAAAGCTGTCATTCATTTGCAGACCCCTCATTTACCAACTCTACATCTATATTACATTGTCTTTCACTGCTTTTCTCTCCAATGAGATTCAAGCATAAACACCCGACCCAGCACTTAGCCAGGACCCACAAACCAATGAATGAGTTTGATGACATCACTGGGCTGCGTTAACAGACCACAAACCTCATCCCTAAGTGCAGTATCACTGACCCGAGCCTCACTTAAGCGGGTCACAAAGCATAACTGACCCACTTCTCTGGTGGATTAGGCCTGATGACCTGGGAACTTGAGTGGAGGATGGTTTTCATGGAGTGTTGGGAAGTAGAACGTGAATAAAAGAGGGAAAAAATACACTTTTTTCTATTGTAGGTCTGATGCCAATGCTAACAATTTGAAGATAATAGGATTTTAATTGTGATATTTTTTCAGAGTCTCCTCATGTGAGTGGGATAAGTGCATGACACATAGAAACAAAAGAATAAAACTAAAGATTAATATTTATGAACTGCATCACAAAATGTGTTAAGTTAGCGTAAAAGACTTCATAGTTTGTTAAATTAGTTTATTTTGTTTCACCAGTGAATAATTTCAGTTTCAATTTCAGTTCAGTAGCACATGCAATTTCACAATTTTTGTTTTGTCAGTAAGTGAGATTAGAACAACTGGGACAACAGTAGGAATTCCTGAGATTGAATAATCTGCCGTATCTAATCCCCTCGACTGTCCCGACAGTTAAAGTCACTTCCACACAATGAGAATCCTCTGTGACTTCTGAAAAAAAAAAATTTTATGAATACGATGAAAACGTTTTATTTTTTCTTCGGGTTTGACACACAGACGTTGTTTGATCTGTAGGATGATACACAAGATTATTTTTTTTTACTCCACAATTTAACAAGCATGTAGAATATTTATTATTTTCTTTGACTGGTTCGGTGACCATCACATTTCTACCATGTGCTCACTGAGAAGAGTGTGACTCCGTGTGACTCTCGTGCTCACTTCTAAATTCGCACGGTACTTTGATATTTTTTGATATTTTTACTACAACAATGGGATTTACACTGAACTGCTATCAGCTGTTTAATTACGTAGAAATAATTCTTTCCTGTAAAACAGCTCATATAAGTGGATTTATATATAATATAGGATAATTATAAAGGTTATTTTCCTAACTTAATATTTCTTTACTTTTTGATGTGCAATAATATAATCTCCATTCACGTAAGCCATCTCTGGTGAATCAAGATCAAAACATAGTATTTTTTGTGAACTAATGACTTTTTTTAACATATTTTTATAACATATTGAGTATAGTAAATACTACATTGAATACAATGGCAAAAGATTTATTATCAAAACATGAGCGATGTGAGTGGGTGTTCAGTACTCTGTCTAGTGTTGTTGACATTCCATAAGTGCTGATCAACCCACTCTTCATCTGTCTGGTCATTAGTCATGTTTACTGTATAAACAAGGACAGTAAATATCCACCTACCAGCTTGAGCTGATCACTTGTATCTTGTCTCCTTGTTTATTGTAAAAAATGATGTCCTCGTCTCTAAGTGCAGGGTATTAATCTTTGTCCCAGTTTACCTTGAGCTCAGTGCAGGACATGTACATCATACACAGGTTGGCGTCGAGTCATTAAGGTTCACGCTCTCAGTTTTAAAATCCATTTATGAAAATTAGACGTTGGTAAACTATTGATTCCACATAAAGAATGAGTTACTGGGATAAGTAAATAAGTTGTGAGGATTCTCGTTACAGTTGCTCAAATTGTCATCTCTAATCCAAGTGAAGACATTAAATGGTTATGGAAACCAAGAAGAACACTCACCATTGTTGGAAGCCTACAACAATAGATGGCAGCTGTCAGTATCTCATGGTCCAGGTCTATGAGTAACACCAGCTGGTCCTCATGACTGTCGCCGGCCTTTTTCAATCATTTGGATGCATAGTAATCAGAGTTGAAAACATGTTGACGGAGATAAAAGACCATGTTTATCATGAAAACCTCTGACACTGGCAGGAAATATGTCCCCAGTCATTTCCCAACACGTATTTCAGATCAAATTCTTAGCTGGAGAAACATCAGTGTAGCTTGGTGTTGACATGATGGTCTTAGGTATTTCTATGGAGTCTCCTAGAGGGGTTAATTAGATGTTCTTCAAAAAACTCTGTTTCTTCATTAGGTTTATGAATTCTTACAGTTGTGTATTAAAAAATCCATCAACGCTATAAATACCAGTAGTTTGGTGATGGTGCTTTTAGGTGCAAAACATCTGTTTTAGGTGGTAAACAACCTGTGAATAACTACAGCTGTGATTAGATGATTGATTTGTGCCTTGGTTGAATTGATCATTGGAAATGATTGGTCTATCTGAGACACCAAGGACTAAAAAACAAGTTGCTACATATTTGGAACTTTTGGAGATAAACAGTTTCATATCACTAACGCTCTTTGGGTTTGCAGTAAGTGTCAAAGGAAAGAGATCATTTGCCTCTTTATTTAATTTAATAAGTGTAAAATATACTTTGTGTCAAAGTATGAAGTACAAAGTAGTCCTCTGTCCTTTCATATTTAAAGTCCTTTTGTCGTTTCATTTGGAATCACACTCTGGTACTTTGTAATAGCGTCAGAACCTCGAACAGTACAACCTACTTTAAAGTACTTGGATGTTCCCTACAATTGGCATATGTTGAGAGGATTACATTTGTGATCAAATATAAACTGTATTCAGCAACTTGGTACTTAGATTTGACCTCATTTTTTTAACATTGTTAAAGTATTTAGTGATAGGCAGGTTCTAATTTTGGAGCCTTATATCTAGGCCAGCCAAGAAATTGTCACATCCCATCTTATCGTTACCTCTTGATTTACCCTTGTTATAAAACATCCAATACATGTAAAATAGACGCTGATTTACTTGATAAATGTTTTCTTTTTCACTAGTTTTTATTAGTCAACTATTGCATTATATACTGTTTGATTTAATCTTTTATCTATGATCTGATCAGACTAATCACCATGTTTGATTAGTGAGGAATGTTACCCTGTTGATGAAGCTGCGATAATTATTTTGTACACAAGGCCTTATCGTGTCTCCGTGATCCGTGACACAAAATAGTTTCACTCTGTTCTGAAACAGCAACATACCAACCTGAAGACAATGGAGTTTGTAGTATACTATGTACTCAACGTGATTATATACGGAAGAATACGCTGAGAGCGTCATTTTTTTGTATAATGGTAAAACATTGTTGACCTACTTTAACTCCAACCTGCTTTACTTTCTCATCGAAGATGATCTGAAGACGTACTGTGACTTGTTGCTCCGTGGAACATTTACGCCTCAAAGATATCCCAACACACGCAGCGTGGAGACACAACGTTTGTCTTCACTGCTTGTTTTGTACACAGTCTTGAGCCTGGGTCATGACATAAT
This sequence comes from Paraplagusia blochii, assembly GCA_016785265.1. NCBI lineage: Eukaryota > Metazoa > Chordata > Actinopteri > Pleuronectiformes > Cynoglossidae > Paraplagusia > Paraplagusia blochii. The sequence continues at coordinate 146,232 of JAFBJS010000691.1, read as the reverse complement.
TGCCAAGGGCAGGTTGTAGAACTTTCTGCGGAGGTCCACAGAGTTTAGAGTTGTCTCACCAAAGACTTGTTGTTTCTTTGGTAGAGTTGGCTGAACCTGAACTTCTCACTTGATGTATGTAGGTGGGAAGAGAAGAAGAACGCACACTGTTCTTGTTTTGAGACTTAACTTTGTGGAACGCAGCAGTAGAAAATACAAACCCAGCGGGTAACAATAGTCCAGTGGTAGAATATGCTTCTTTCTGAGCTGTCAACTATGTTGTTACTACATGTAATAATCTGCTTATGGACAATGTTCAGTAATATTGGATAAATACATTAAATGCCCAGCAGGGAAACTTGTTCTTATTTCTTATATAATCAGCATTGGTTCACAGTTCATTTCAGTACACGTCCTCACTGGATCACATCCAGTCACATGATTTTTCTACAAATAAAGACATTTCTTATATTATTCTTAGAACATAGCAACATTTAGTATAGGCTGACTAATAAATGGTGACCTCCCTCGTGACATTTTTAGAATTCAGAGTGACGTACTGCACTGTACCTTAAAAATCACCCCGCATCATACTGTGAGCCTTCCCGGGTTCATCAAAGGGAACCTGGCAGTTGGTGGATTAGAACCTGCAGCCCTGCGGACTTAAGTCTGCTTCCTTGACTGCTAGCCCACCACCGCTGAACCTTCTTACATGAACATTAATGTTGAATCAACTTTTGGAGAGGTCTGTGTGGGTTCCCCAGTCATCCAGGTCATGTGACCCTAAAATAGGAACAACTGGTCATAGTTTCTTAAAGAAGTTTCACCAAAAATCTTCAAGAAATTGACTATGTCCAGTTGCCCTCGGAGTAACTATTGTTAAACATTTAAAAATATTTAGATAGATAGATAGATAGATAAGTCGATAGATAGATTTATAAATATTTGTACGTGAAGTTAATTTCTCTTTCTTTTTTCAATAGTTTCTGCGTTTCCTTATTTATCACAGTTACTGTCAACAAGCTAACTCAGCCAAGACAGACAGTGAGTAAACATGTTTGTACATCCCCAGTCGTTTGAGACACACAAACAACCTTTTATGGGTCCTTTTCTATCAGTTGCAGTATCATGGAATGTCAGATTTATCCGAGGTGTGATTATTGATCGTTGAAAACTTTAATCTTTACTAGTATTTGTCATTTTTGAGTAAGAAGTTGGAACTGGTGGTGTTTTTACACTCAATAACAGAAGGCATATTTGTGTGGCTGTTGTTACAAAGTGAGAAAGCTCATAAATGTTGTGACTGCCAGCGCCCCCTACTTAGTAAACCTACTGGTTTGGGTTGGATCCCAGAGAGTGATGGTTTTGACAGTTACATTGTTGGAAATCTCTGTAAAATCCACATTAATATTGTTTTCAGTTTTTGTTGCCACTTCCACCTGATCCCTCCATCCTGTCTTCATCTTTTCACTGCTTCTCATCATCCTTCCACGCTCTGCAAAGACCTTCACATCTGCCAAGAAGAACAGAAACCACTTCTTCCCGATTAACAGTTCTCCTGCCCTGAAATCTGCTAATACTTGAAGGTTAGGTTTTGGATCTAATGTGAATAGCGTTGTCCTAGAGTGTAGATGTTAATGTGGGGTTTAGGGTTTGGTCCAAGGTGAACTTCACCCAACCTTGAGGTCTTCCTGGATGGACTCCAGAACTCCAACGAGATTAGGAGTGAGCAAATGGACGGATGAAAACATCATGTCCAAAAGTTGCCACCTCACAGATTTGAGTGTCCTCAGTGTCCCCGTAGCTTAAAGACTTCACACAGCTGCCTGTCTGTCTTCTCCAGACATCAACCTGCTGTTGTGTTGCATTTAACGATGTTCAATGGTGGCCTGGAGGACAGAGGACAGTTTTCTCCCACCACCATCATCACCATCACGCAGATGAGTCGTCTCCTTGGACTAAGCCTTAGTCCTTCAGGATAGTAGGGGAGTGGTGACGTAGGCAGCCCTACCGGAGGCGGTCTCTGACGTTGGCAGAAGGCTGACTTTAACCCGCGCCAGAGGAGGCGGATCAACAGAGCTCCCGTGGATTCGAGTCCGAGTAGACGATACGGTCGATGCTATTTGTAGATCTGCACTTTTCCTGCGACAGATCGCGGACACGGTGGACTCTCTCTGCGTCTTCTCATCCCGGTGTTGGTAGATTAGTTTCCAACCACAGCCACAGGTTTGTCGTCAGTGCCGCCGCCGCCACCGCTGCTGCTGCTGCAGTGATTTGTGAACCTTGGCTCCCTTGTCTGGACGAACGACTCGCGCTGTCGTTCACGGACTGAACCCCAACCAGAACCGCTCTTTTTTCCGCCTCGGGTTCGAGTCACTCACACCGGTGTAGTGGGCTCCTCTCCGTCCTCCTCCTCAGTCACCACCTCCTCCTCCAGCATGCCGAGCATGCGACAGACGTACACCGTGACCGTACCTGAGGAGCCGCCGGCCGCTGCTTTCCCTTTCTTGAAGCAGGAGATGCGGAGGAAAGGCAGCATGTCCGGCTCGGTGCTGGTGTCAACTTTCGTGGGGCTGCTGATCAACCAAGCCAAGGTGAGACCGAGACCCAGCGCAGGTTTCCACCGGAACCTTCACCAAATCCCATTCAGAAATCATCCAATTTAAGCTCACCTTTCTCCATGCCTGTAGTCTTGTTATTATTAGACCTCTAATGCTGCTAAGACGCTTTGAGAACGATGTGCTGTGAGTCAACCGACCCGTGTAATACAGACGTGTGTATGTGTCAGTATGTGTCTGTGAGCGGGTGTGTACTGTATGTGTGTGTGTGTGGTATCCATTATCCGGTGTAACCAGAATACACTGGTCGGTGGCACAGAGGGAACAATGTGTGTGTATGTGTGTGTGTTTACAGTGTAATTAATGTGTAATAACTCAACAACAGTCCAATAAGTTACAACCAAAGAATTCCACCAACCACGTGTCTGAATTGCATAAGATGATGATGCAAGCACTCATTCATAACAAAGCAGACCCAGGGTCAGTCATGTAATGTATGTGGAATGTACATTTATAAGGTTCTGGGTCGGGCCATAACATGTTGGACGCTGTTAATCACTGTAAACACAACTGTAGGGACAGACAAGTGATGGATGTGGACAGAACCACCCTGTTTATGTTAAGGATGGACGGTGTCTCATGTATATGTTGGCGGTCCAACACTGGAGCCAGTCATTTGCGGGAGGTAAGCCCTGCTCTTAAGCCGCTGTTCTCTGCTGTACCAGGATCAGCTGACCCTGGCTGGCAGGTCGCTGCTTATATAACCACAGTTAACCCCCCCCGTCCCTTTTACCCCCGCCCACCCACCACCACCACCACCACCCTCCTCTACTCTACACTGCTATCATGTATAAGCTGCCCTGGCGTTAAGCTTGTATGAGAATGTATAAACAAGAGACCTTTTCTGACAGGTCTTGAGTTCCTCACACTGTGATATACCACAGAATGTACTGCACTACGCCCTCTGGCTTTTGTCATGTACAGTAGACACATATACATATTTGTGTATATGTCCTGAAAGCAGAAACACTGTGGCCCCCAGGCCCTCATGTGTTTATGTTGAAATAATGTATAAATACATTCCTTTTAGGGGCTTCTCTTAAGTGCTAATGCACAGAGTAGGGATTTTATTTTACTTTAAATGTTTAATTTACTCACTGCAAAGTTCTTTGCGTACAGTACACACATACGTCTCATAGCGCTGTCAGAATCAATGTGCAAAGTTATGTTTCGTTTTCAAGTTATGAATGCTTTAAATATTTCACCAGTGCTCACACTGGAGCTGGGTGTACATTGTGTGATTGTGTTTTTCCCGATCGTGGCGTTTATCTGCTGCATACACTTCTTCTTCTCCTTTTGGCTTGTCCCTTTTTGCAGGGTTTGCCACAGCAAGTCAACAATTTCGATCCTGTCCTCTGTTTCCTCAACTCTAACTCCAACTACTCTACCTCCATGTCCTCTCTCACTACATCCATCGATCTTCTTTTTGGCCTTCCTCTTTGTCTTCTACCTGGTAGCTCCAATGCTAATCTTTCATCCTGTCTTCATCTATTCAGTGTTTCTCCCACATTACAGATCATGGAAACTCGTAACCCCCGAAGGTTGAATGTTGTCTTAAAGCAAAGGTAAATGGTAAAAGTGTTTCATTAAAACCATTTTAGATTTTGGTTTTTATTACCCAGTTTTCTTCAGCAGTGTTAGCGGAATTGCTAAACACTGACCTCTTAAAGTGAATTTTCTCAGTCCTGGATTTAATTTCATATGCTAACCCAAGCCAAGTTATTCTCAGGAATGACGATGTTGACCGTGGTCATATTTGTGCCAGAAATTAATTTGTGAAGCGTGTGGTATTTGGCAAGAGTTCGTTTAAAGAGAGTCTGAAATAACTTGGCTGTAAATCTTCTACCAGGATTTGTGGATTTGAGAAGTGTGTGTGTACTTTGTTCCACATTAGTGCATGGTTATTTTCAGCGGACGGATTGTAACAAGGCCTGGTCCGCATCGTGATTGGTCGATAGACCCAGGACTAGTTGTGATGAATACATGGTGAACTGGTAGGACTAGCATTGTGCCACTGAGGTGTGTTTTCTGCCCTTGTAGAGACCGGTGTGTACCTGCCAGTGAAGTGTGAAGACGAACAGGACTGTTATATAAGAACCTAAGCAGTGCCTCACACACACACACACACACACACACACACACACACACACACACACCAGCCTTTCTCTAAACAATAGTAGGTTTCATTATGAGGCTCCTGGAGGGTGACGACAGTGTGTGAAGACTCTGCTCTGATGAAGAGCAGCGAGGGGCCACATCACATGATCGCAGCCTCTGTTTGTCTCTGTTTCTCAATGAGAGTTTGCTGCTCTGTAACAGGATCCCAGTTATTCCCACCGACATAGACACCGTGGACCAGATCAACTGAGGCCAAACCAACACTAGCGTCGTCTCTGATTAACCCCCGCTGCTATTCCCCCTCAGCGTTAGGCGTGTCTTTAGGAGGCATCAGGGTAGCGTGCGAGTGAACCTGTCACGTTGGCTCACATGGGAGAGTCCTCAGTAGTTAGGGAAGTAAATCAAAGAGGGAGGCAGGGAGACTTTGTTTACGGTTAGCCAAATGGAAAGAGACAGTTCGGAACAGATTGTTCTGTAGTTCTGAGGCGTCGCTGCCAGCCTATCAACGGTGGGCGTTCTGTACTGCCAGGTGGACCCAGGCGTCCTGCTGGTGGAACGTGTGAAGTTTGGTTTACAGCCACAGAGACACTCAGGCTCATTATTATTATTGCCTCTCATCGCTTTACTGATATCCAAAGATCAGTGCCAGTGTTGCAGTGAGATGAAATCACTTTTAGATTTTTTATCGAGCACAAGTCCAAAAAAGTCAAGTTTAATGGCCTGATCTTACAATTATATTTATATATTTATTTTGTTTATATATTAATATGACCTCACTGGAAATTATTTACTCTTTTTTATATGCATATTATTTAAATTCTATTTATTATAAGATAAAATCAATCAATTATTTGACTATTATACTCTGCCTCAAATAGAAAGGAAAAGAAACTCAATGTCTTTTGTATTTTTTATGGTGAGCAGTACCTTGCTCAGTTCACTTTAATGGTAATTTGGCATCTGTGGGATTTGAACCTGGAACCCTCCTGACCCAAGTCCTGGTCCTAAACTACTGGTCCAACACCACCCCAAATATTAAAATAGGAAACGCAACTGTTTACATGTTTCTGTCTAGATTTATCACAGTGTAATTTAATTATCAAATCAATCAATATTATTCGAAACAAATCAACCTAATTTGCACAAAAATATCATTTTCCACATATGGCTGACAGAGGAGATTGATGGATGCAGTGAGGGAGGACATGGAGGTAGTTGGAGTCAGAGGAGAAGATGGAGAGGACAGGGGGAGATGGAAAACAATGATTCGCTGCGAAAACCCCTGAATAAAATAAATAATACTTCTGTCCTGGGAGGAAACGTAACACAAGGTCGATGTTTGTATGAAAAAGGCCTCGTCATCAATTTATTTCAACTTTTGTCACACCATTGTCCTCAAAGCTCTGCAGTCTCATACGTCAGTCTGTCTGAGATGCAAGATCCAGGTCAGAACATCAATTCAACACTGGTCCACAGCAGCTAGCAATACCACATGGAGCAGGTGGAGAGTCCAATCTATGAGATGGAGCTTTAAGTGTGCTCATTTGTACTCTGGCATTAGCAACCCTGTGGGATTCATTAGACTCTGCCTCCCTGAACTGCGGGAGCTTGTTATTTCCTACCACATGTTCAGCCAGTCTCTGCCAGAGGAGGAGATTATTAGGAACATCAGCAGCTGTGATGTTGTGAGCGATTCAAGTTGTTAGAAGTAACATTGATCGTGGAAATCATGCAGTCGTGCATAGGGAGAAACATAAAACAGTGAAACTGAATAACTGAATAGAACAAAGAAATAACTATATCAACTAAGTCAAGATCTCATCCAGATTCAAGGTAAAATTCTGTTACAATTTGACTTATTTTCCCTTAAAAATCAGTGTTTTTTTACTGTAAAGTTGTGAAAATTGAGCAAATTTTCCGTAAAAAAATATCATAAAAACTACGTTCAACATATTAAGTTTTTATTTAAACTTTAAGCTTACAATACATTACAACACATTTTTTTCAGTTGTTGCAGGGGCAGCTGGTGGCCTATTAGGGAAATGGAGGCCACAACCACAAGGCCGGTGGTTCGAATCCCCCTACTGCCCTGGTATTGTCCCCACACACTGCTCCCCGGGCACTGGCTCAGCCGGCTGCAGGGGCATAATTTCCTGAAAGATACTCCTGAGGGATAAATAGAGTTCTATAAATGGGAAAAAATGGCAGAGCTTTTCTCAAACAATTTGAGGAAAAGGTTACAGTAACTTACAGTAAAAATAAAACAAATAAATGTGATACGTCAAGTAAAGTAATTCATAGAGTCACAGGCAGAAGAGGTTTTACTACCAAAAGTCTGCACTGAACTCTGTCACATTCTTGATCAGTTGCAGCTGATGTATGTCTCCCATGCATGAAAGCATGTTCTTCTTCTTCTGTCGAACCAGATTCTTCAGATTATTCATGACGTGAATGTCGTCACAATCAAACCTTATCTGCATCTCTGCTCTGGATCGACTTCTTCGAGGGACTCATATTTATTCCTGGTGCACGCCTCCTCCTCGCCTCCTGCTGTCATTCTCCTCTGTTTTATTATTCAGTCACTCCGTATCAGCATTGTTTGCTGTACATCACGCTCCTGCCTCCTCACCTTGCGTTGACCCACATCTTCTGCCCTATCACTGCACCTTCTGTCCCCCAGACTGGAGACTTTAAATCTTTAAAATTACACAGGGCTCTGGAGAAAGTCAGGTTTTATTTTTAAAACACTGGACACAAGACAAACCTTCATTTCTGCTCAGCCTAAGAAAAACCTGACATTTCTGAGTAAATCATTCAACACTCCAGGCTTCTTCTTCTTCTTTGACGTGGTAGTTTGATCAGTCCTTTCAGACGGAACCACAGGAAATATGAACAACTAGTGTGTCTGTTTCTGTTATGTGAGGCCTGTTCTGTAGTTGGTAGGAAACACATGTTTCTCCGAAGCCGGGAGTCTTGGGTTTAATTCCTTAACACTGTCTGCAGAACTTCAGATTTTCTTGTCATCTTGTTTTGTCCTTTCTTGAATCTTGTCATCGCATTCATTGCAGAAGGTTAATTTATTTTATTTTTGTTGAATTGACACTGTCAATCAGTTGGGATTTTCTTTCTTTCTTACCTTTAACTGTTAATATTTTTCTTGTATTTTGTATTTTTGTTTACTAGAAAGATGTTTGATAACCAATGTTTATAGTAAAGCACCTTGAAGCTGCAAGGAAAATATTTTCCGTCCTTGTAATTTAGGTCACCCTTGTTTGTTTTGTATTTTACACACACTGACCCACTTATGAAACCAAATATTTTATTAAATCTACAATCCAAGTGTTTTGGAAAACTACTCTACACCTTCCCAAAGAGGCTTTAAGATTTTCCACTTGTTCTAACCCTAATTTGTTGTGTGGCCCCGCTCATCCACCTCACACACAAACACACGTGCTCGCACACATGTCATGTTTGTTTGCAACTTAGTTTACAGCTTAGTTCCGATCATGAAAATAGAATCCTGTCTAGTATTGGTTTGGTGAGTCAGACTTTGGCGCAGTGGCGTAAGGACAAATATGTTGGGAATGTGTCCCATGTAGCATGTGATAGTCCTACTAGTCATGAGATCCCAGTACACCAGTCCATGAAAACAAACAGTTCCAGCAGCTGGTTGGGAACTGTCGGCTGATTAACCTGCTGGTGTTACTGCTGTTGATGTGTGATGAGAAGTTTGGCCAAATAACTGTGTGTTTCAGGTGGAAAACTGAAATATGATTGCAACATACTGAATATTCTTTATCTTAAATTTCTTTTTGATAAATCAAACCTGAAACAAAGAATTATGACAGATTTACACTAAAATATTTTGTAATCCGTAATAAATATTTTCAGTCCGGCAGCCTGAAACCTTTTTTTTTGGCCAATTATGTCATGCGACTATGATCCGACTTTCCCAGGGTTATGACAAGCAGTTATCACCTTATAATCGATGGTGTGAAAATCAAACATGTTTGAAATTCTGCTGATTTACTTTCACCTCCACCTGCCACACCGCACAAGCACGAACATAGAGACAGAGGAGGAAACGAGATGTTATACCATCGGATCGATCAGTGTGAGAAGCACATGGCTGCGATTGGGAAAAAAATTGGTCGGCTTTATGGAAAATGTCCTGTGAGTTGACTGGTCACCAGTGTAAGAAACATGACACTGTTAAAGTTTAAAATGTTCCACAGAAAACTCTCTGTGAATTTGTTCTTTTTCTGTTCGGTGTGAAAGAAAAAATGATGTTAAGGTTTCGGTTGAAGTCCAGAAAGCATGATATATAACTCAACTTTCAACAGCTTCTATAATCTGCCTGAAAAGTTCAGCCAACCTAAATTTGGAAGACGTGACTTCCTCTGGATAATAAATAGGCTCGTCCTCGTCTTTATTAACTCCTAAAATAACTCCCTTCTCTCTCTTAAACCCTGTGGTTTTGCAGACTGTCACTCTTTTCACTGTCAGACTCTGAGTCACAGCACCACACAGCAGCCCTACAACGTGAGGTCACAGAGTTCTCTGAATATCATTCTGCAAATAAAATGTGAAGAAAGTTACAACTGTGACCGGGGTGAATTTTCTGCAGATGTGACGTCCAGAAGGCTGCCCAGAGATCAGCCAATTGGCTGCGCGGAAGTTGGCATTTCTGAGATTTTCTGCTATTTTTGGGACCAGCTGTGACATTTCTCTGTAGACTCAGGCAAAGTCACGAACTTTTGATTTGAGCGCAGGGTGCGTGCGTGCGTCAGGAATAATCCCGCTTCCTGTCATAAAAGACTGGTAGCCGTGGAGTTGAAAAGCAGCGTGTGGGTTATGTGGCTAATAGAGTTCCGTCCAATTCACGGTAAAGAGGATTGAGATAAACCGCGGTTAATCATGGTGAAACTGTACATTTCATTCATCCTCCACCACGCGCTGCACTGATTCCCATCTCATCCTGTTGAATCAGGGACAGATGGTCAAGGCCATTTATATAATGGAGAAATGTCCTGTAACTGTATCAGCAGACGTAAGCTGCGGGGTCACATTACTGATGAACAGATAGGCATGCATTATGCGAGACATCACACGGCCTGTGGCGCACATGAGACACGGAGCTCATTTTGACACAACAGTCATCTTTCCTCTTTCACCAATTCATCAAAGATGGATGGAATTATTAATAATTTGTTTCCTTGATTTCCTAACAATATTCTACAGCAGCGCTCACACACCATTTCTGTACCAAGGATCCTTTGACAGGAATTAGCCGTTACTGCAAACTCAAATAAATTGAAGGATCATTCAATTTTCCAAAAAAAGCACATATAAGAACAGGAGTAGGCCTTTATTTGGACTCCCCAGGTGAGAATGGGTACTAGAATTTGAAACGGGGGCAGGGGCTGGGGAGTCGGGGTTGGATGGGGCAAATCGGGAGCAGAAATGTTGGCTAGGAAAACTTGACCTATAAAAAAAAACAAAAGGGCAAAATTTCTGAAAACTTTTTAGACTTTTCTGCTGTATCTTTTAGGGAAATGATGGCATTGCAGTGCTAAGGCAGAAGTATAATGATAATCGAGATGAAGACTATAATTTGGACAAGTTTGGGGGCCAGATTTAAGATGTCAAATGGGCCACATCCAGCCCCCGGGCCTTAGTTTTCCCAGGTCTTCAGTATCAGTGTCTGAGTGAACCGGTACTTTTTGAATGATGTTAATGAGAAGAAACTACGGACCAGGGGTTGGGGACCCCTGTTACTAACATGCACATTGGTTCATGTTATTTATTTATTTTTTATTTCTTCTTTAGTGATAAAAATACATGACTCCATGTTTCAGTTTTAATAACCTGATGTTAAACATGGAGCCTGACAGAGAAAAGCCCGGTGCTGATACTAACCAGTGTCACAGCTGGTACCTGTCAAAAGACAAAGGCTTTGTCACACAGAACCATCAAAAGTATAACAGGGTGGAGAGAACCTGGAGGTGGTTAAAAGGATGACGTACATGTTCCAGAACCATCTTATCAGATCTGCGTGACTGGTGTTAGACTTTCTACGACCTGCAGTTATCTCTTCATCTCTGAACACATCTGATGGTTGTCGTTCTTCACGCCTTCCTTTGTTTTTTTTTTCTTCTTCTTCTTTCAACTTGTCCCTTTTTCAAGGGTTTCTGCAGCGAATCATCCTATTCAATCTCCCCCTGTTCTCGCCATCTTTTTTTCTGGCTCCATCAATCTCCTCTTTGTCTCCTACCTGGTAGCTCCATCTCTAGGATCACTCTTCTACCAAATGTATCCACTGTCCCTCCCATGAACATGTCCAAACCATCTTTAACTGTCTTCTCTAGCTTTCATCCATTTTCTGCAGAGTAAGAAATCTGCACTATGTAATATCTTATCTTATCTGCATGTTACGACACCCATAATTACCAAGAGGGGGCGTTAAACTGCCTTTTTTATACAACTATCTACATGGTTCAACTTTTTAAAATCCATTAGATCTAGGTGGTTGGGTTGATTGAGACCAATGTCTGTTTAGTTGTGTAATCATCGTGAAGAATCACCAAAAAGTTGGTACAAACTTTTCAAACTTGATATAAATCTCTACTATCCTGGAGCGATCAGAACTTCTCTCTCCTGATAATGTCTTCTCACGTGTACCTCCTGGAATAGCATCACACACACGCAGCTCTGCATAGCACACATTTTTTACATCGCTACACAAACTCATCCATGATCACCTTTGTGTGCAGTAGTAAAATGATGGAAAGGGTCATTTTCTGCCTTTGATGTCTTTGAAATTTGAATAAAATGATGTCACTTCCTGTTGATAAATTCAAAACAAAACCTTGTAAGGTACTGTTGAAAGGCCCCCTGTTGTCCATGTGATGCGACAGCAGGAGGTGAAAGTCACACTCTCTCACACACACACACGCAGAGTCATATTCCTACAGAGACAACAGTGTCAGGGTGTTTTTGAAGACGTTCTAAAGACGTTCTCTCTATTTGTCTTCCAGAATTCAAAGGGTGCGCAGGGCCTGGTGGGACTGAAGAATCTCGGAAACACTGTAAGTATCAGAACGACACCGACACTTTGACTTTTTATTCCTCCTCATGATGTCAAGCAACATCTGACCACCCGTAGATGAGGAGGATGATCAGATGAACACACTAAAAACTTTTTAAAACACGTGACTCACTGAAACGTGTCCATTTGGAACCTGTGTTCTGGACGTCAACACCTGTTCCCTCATAAACATGATTGTTTGTTTGTTTGTTGTGTGCTCATCACCCAGACCAGATGGGTAATAGCATTTCTTTCATTGTTAAGCTGCCAGCTACAAACAACATCACACATGAGCCACAGTAACCAGGAAAACAGACAGTATTATCTGCAAACTTTTATTCTTACTGATAATGAGGAATGGAACAGTCAGATGGTTTAAGGTGGTATTTATTCTATTAAAATGTTCCATAATTAGAGTAGATGGAACTTTATTAATCCCTTGGTGGAGTGGGAGTGAGTAGGGACGGCCTAGCAGTGAAGGACTGAATCCACCAGCTGCCAGATTTTTGTTGCAGTCATGGAGACTGCTGCCCCTGAGACCAGGATGATGATGAAGATGAGTGAATGAATTAAATCCCTCCCAGAAAATAGAGAAAAGAAGGTTTAGGCCCCAGTGAGATTTGAACTCACGACCCCTGGTTTACATGACCAGTGCTCTAACCCCTGAGCTATGGAGCCACTGGGATGAGTTCCTCAATGTTCATTCACAAACAAGCAAAGTTTTGCAGCCTTCAAACGATGCAAATATAAATCAGTAACATGAATCTAGGTAGAAGTGGCCTAAAGGTTAAGGAAACTGACTTGAATCTGCAGAGTGATTTTTGAGATGTTTGTGGAGACTGCTGCCCCTGAGACCAGATAAGAGGATGAATGAATTAATAAAATCCCCTCCATAAAAAAAAAGGAAAAAAAAAGGTCAGGCCCCAGTGAGATTTGAACTCACGACCCCTGGTTTACAAGACCAGTGCTCTAACCCCTGAGCTATGGAGCCACTGGTTGGTTTCCTCAATGTTTGTTCAGAGACAAGCAAAGTTTTTCATATTTTAAACAATACAAATAAAAGAAATATGAATCTAAGCAGTGGTGGCCCAGTGGTTAAGGAAGCAGACTTGGGTCCACAAGGCTTTAGGTTCTAATCCACCAGCTCCCTGTTTGCCATTGAGGTGCTCTGAACATGGACGTCTTGTGGGTTCACCACCCACAGGAAGATCTCGGGGACATGAGCTGACCCAGAGACCCAGCATCAGACAAAGAGAAAAAAAAAAGAAGGAATGAATAATATGAATCTAAACTGATGCCATCAGTCATGGAGAACGCTCTGGTTCTACAGCTATGACCATGGAACTTCATGAGAACATTTGTCAGCAGCAGGTTTTGACTGGTGGTTAATAATTACTGAGTAGTATTGGACATTGGCTTCAGCCACGTGCCGTCTCCATAGAGGAAAGGCTGCTGTAGTGACTGGCTCTTATCACCATGTTAGCACATGATGGATTACATAATGGTCTCAGCCACTCTGTGGCCACGCCCCCATCACTGAACCTGAATCCATAGACAGTGAACGTTTCTCTATAGATGTGGAAGAACAATAGTCTCAACATCTTGGCAGAAGTGAATCAGCAAATAATAGAAACTCACCTCAACTTGTTGACACGTGATGGGAGCAGAGTGAACGCCATCAGTCTGTGATTCCAACTAAAGTCTAACTAAAAATCTACGTTAACATTTCTCCCAGGGTTAAATTCGTTTTTTTTTTTATTTTCCATTACTGTAAATGAGCAAACGTCTGTCAACCATCAACATAGAATATAGAATATAGAATAGAGCCTGTGTAGTGAGGCTGAAAGAGCTAATGTTAAGGAACTGTTATTCAGAGTAAATGATGGACGTTGATGTCCAGTAGGAGGACACAGAGGCTGTGGCTCCAAGCACTCGTCTGTTCCTCCTGTGTTCTAGAGAAGATTCTTTTTCTTTCAGCTTCCACAGTGAATTTTCCGTCTCACCCCTGTCCTCTGTAGCTTCAACTCTACCTCAATGTCCTCCCTCACTGCATCCGTCAATCTCCTCTTTGTCTCCTACCTGGTAGCTCCATCTCTAGGATCATTCTTCTACCGACGTATCCACTGTCCCTCCTCTGAACATGTCCAAACCATCTCAATCTGTCTTCTCTAGCTTTTTCTCCAAACCTTCTTGTCTGTGTTGTCCCTCTAATCACCTCATCCCTGATCCCGTCCACCCTTGTCTCTCCTAAAGAGAACAGCAGAGTTTAAAATCTACAGCACCCTGGACATATCGTTATTGTAGAAAATGTTTACTATTCATTCTTAGAGCGTCGGCTCGGTGTAAAACCACAATTTCCTCAAATTTTATGGATTTCTTTGCTCAGTGCTACCACCTACTGGTGTCTTGTTCACTAAAAAAAAGGCTCCATCTTTTGCACCCAAACAAATAAAGTTAAACAACAACACATACTATCAAGTGTTGAATCCATCTTTCTACTTGAGACTCTCGTGTGAATCGATCGTGGACCTCGTGTTGACGTCCTCTTGTCTTCCTTGCAGTGTTTCATGAACAGTATCCTGCAGTGTCTCAGCAACACACAGAACCTGCGAGATTACTGCCTGCACAACTCACACCGCAGAGACCTTAACAACAACAGCCGCACCAACACAGCCCTGATGGAAGGTGAGCAGCGAGACACACAGAGCCTGAAATAAACCACAGCTTCTGTCTCACGTCTTTTAACAGCACTGTCTTCAGTTTGCATCAGTCACTTAAGGACATGGAGAATAAAGTGGACGCATTCATTTTATGTTTGTGTGAAGGAAACCCTCAGTCGATGTTTGACCAACACCTGTCCCTTTAAACAGAATTTGCCACGCTGATGCAGACCATGTGGACATCGTCCAGCAGCGAGGCGGTCAGCCCGTCTGAGTTCAAGACTCAGATTCAGAGATACGCTCCCAGATTCGTTGGATACAAGTAGGTTTTTGATACTGACTTGTCCGATATTAGTGAAGACAGGGACATTGGGACGACATTGATTGACCTCCTGTTCTTTGTACGTCACAGTCAACAGGACGCCCAGGAGTTCCTGCGTTTTCTCTTGGACGGTCTGCACAATGAGGTCAACAGAGTCACTGTCAGGCCGCGAGGCACCGTGGAAGACTTTGATCACCTACCGTGAGTAATGGACCATAAAGATAATGATCTGAGAAGCTATGACGTGAATCCAGAAGAGAAAGAAGATGAGGCCACAGTTTCACCTCATTTGTCAAACAGAAAATAAATTTTAAGTGTACAGTGGCCTCTAGTCTATTAAAGGCTTACAACCCGTGACCATGAAGTAAAGACGCCATAATTATTATATTATTGTGTATAATTAACCCTTTACTAACTTAAGGCGGCATTAAATATAGCAAAAAAAACCAAAACTCTTTCAAATCTCAGTATCACAAGAAATAACACGTACATGCAGGTTATTTCTTGCAATACCCTTTACTCATGTGCTACTAAATATCTATCAATTAATTTTTTTTTACTATTTTAATACAGTTTTCTCTTCTTGGGCTAAAAATGCTTACTTTACTTTAATAATAGTGAAAATATAGGTTGTTTAGAATGTTTTATATGCTGCAAAAAATCCATAAATGAGCGAATAATCTGCAATTTGGATCAGAAAATATTTTTGCCTTTGTCTGTGTTTCCAATAACAATATAAGAAATTTGGAGAATCCTGATTAAATGATAGATTAAAAAGAATAGGAGAATAAAAATGGACGTCAAAAACAACTTTTGCTTTTTTTACATTTTGGAGAATCATGTGACGGAGCCCAACCAACCAGTCGCTTTCCTTACAGTGTAAACATTTACACAACCTGACAACTGTAAAGAAAAACCTGGGATTGAACCAGTGAACATCTTTTTTACCGTAAAGGACAGAGCATTTCTAACAACATCTGGAGACTGTGGACTTTGACCTCAGGTCTTTGGGAGCTGACGTCAGTCCCAGTGTTCAGTTGGTCACAGATGGGATTAATGCTCTAATTCTGCCTGGATGTGATCATCCGTTATCTAAGAGACGGTTAATCTTTGGATTCTGGAAACAGCCGCTCCACACATTAATGCTGAAAATGACACTGATGTAGGTCAAGATCATAGTCAGATTTTTTA
The DNA here is from genome assembly GCA_016785265.1 of Paraplagusia blochii. Taxonomy (NCBI): domain Eukaryota; kingdom Metazoa; phylum Chordata; class Actinopteri; order Pleuronectiformes; family Cynoglossidae; genus Paraplagusia; species Paraplagusia blochii. Next base: position 130,257 of record JAFBJS010000691.1, on the reverse strand, counting down.
GTTTGATTCTTCTCTTAGCATCACATTATACAGTGTACAGTAATGCCATACCAGTTATCTTTACCCATGTGATTAATATAATAACATTTAACATTTCTTTATTGACAGGGATGAAGAGAAAGGGAAGAAGATGTGGAGTAAATACCTGGAGAGAGAAGACAGTAAAATAGTCGGTGAGTGGAACTGATTTTTTGTAACTTCTCAGTGTAACTGCTCTAGTTATGCAGCTGGGAATGTCTGATATCCGATTTTCCGATTTCTGTTATCGGACATCCAATGTGACATAAGCAGCCACAAAAACTGATGTGCGATTCCAGCAAATGTTTCAAAACACATAACACAAACATTGTGTTATAGGATTTTAACAACCTCAGTAATATTAGATAATTACAAAACATGTAGGCTGGTTATATTGGCCAACCAGTATTTTCAGATATGCATAAACAGAACATGTATCATATTTTTTGGACTATAAGACACATTTAGCAACACAAAATAGTTACATTTTATTCAACTCTCAACACTATTCAGTTGTTACATATAAAATACTAAACAACGCACATTATGATTTAAAGAATATATATCAAATATAATATGATAAGAGGGACAACACAAAGCTAGAGAAGACAGATTGAGATGGTTTGGACATGTTCAGAGGAGGGACAGTGGTTACATTGGTAGAAGAATGATCCTAGAGATGGAGCTACCAGGTAGGAGACAAAGAGGAGATTGATGGATGCAGTGAGGGAGGACATGGAGGTAGAGTTGAAAATACAGAGGACAGGGGGGAGATGGAAATTGTTGACTTGCTGCGGCAACCCCTGAGAAAAGAGAAGAGTCGAAAGTCAAAAAAGTATAAGACACTGACTTTTTCAGTTCACTCCACGTCCACAAATCTGCGTCCACAAAACTCTTCATCTCTAGTGTCTTAGTTTGAATGTTCAGTTCTGTCTCATCATTATCTGACTCTTACTGAGCTGTTCATTCCAGTCTCTGAACGGGTGACATTTTTGGGTCCTTATACACACACTCCATAACATTACACTGAAGTCCAGTTTATAAAACTCCAACCCGCTGGAACACGGTACTTAATTCTCAGGTATTTCCTCAGAGTCAGTAATGTGATGTAAAGATGTTTGATCTTGATTTTCTTCTCTGTCAGACGTGTTTGTGGGGCAGCTGAAGAGCTCTCTGACCTGCAGCCACTGTGGTTTCTGCTCCACTGTCTTTGACCCGTTCTGGGACCTGTCTCTACCTATTGCCAAGGTTAGTGGACACACAGAAACACACACACACACACACACACATCTGAAAGAACAAGAACGTGTTGTTCACCTTTTGCATAACATGTTTCAGAAGGTTAAAAAAGACAAATGTCAGCACAGTGGTGCAGAGGTGACATTGAGTCTGTGTTTTTCCACTCAGTCTTCTCAGAGCTGTCTCTCCTCGTCTTGTCTAAATAAATTAAAAAAATAGATTTTTAATGCAAGCTTTTTCTCCTTTCCTCTGTTCCTCCATGTGCTCTGTTTTGTTGGTGCTTTTGTGTGTGTGTGTGTGTGTGTGTGTGTGCGTGCGTGCATGCTAATGTACCTGCATCTATGTTTGTGTCCAGAAGGGCTACGGTGAAGTGAGTCTTATGGACTGTATGCGGCTCTTCACCAAAGAAGACGTCCTTGACGGGGACGAGAAGCCGGTGAGTGTCCCCTGTGAGAACCAGCAGTAAGAGGATTAACTGGTCCTCAGACCATCGCCTTCACTGTGGAGTTTATCTACATGGCTTAAATAATAAAAGAAAAAAAAATCTCCTCATAATTAACAAAGTCCAAACAATGACACAGGATTGTTGTCAGGAATGTAGTGTTTGAAGGTTTTAAGTCTGTAGCTGTTTGGTTTAGGAATAAATCTTCCATAAGCTCTGTTAAGAATGAGTCTTGATGTACACACAGTGCCCCCTGCAGGTCTTATGTAGACTGATCAACCAGGATGCATTTTATTCTTGAGGAAAGACAGACTTTTAGGTTTTCCCACAGCGAATCAACATCTTCCATTTCACCCTGTCTTCTGCATCTTCTACTCTACCATGTCCTCCCTCACTGCATGGTCCAATGTCCATCAGTAACACAGACCTCGAACGACCAGGAATGGAAATTTATTTGTTGAAGTTTTTCTAAGGCAATGTTTCCCAATAATAGAACAGCACCCCCTAGGATTGCTGGGGGTTGTGGCAGGTTAGATATTTTTGTGTCAAAGGGAAACATTTTTGTCTCATACAGAAAAAAATGTATAACTGAAAAATTGATGTTTATAGTTATTACATTATTTTTTTGGTGTTATTGCAGTTGAATGTATCAACATGAGGTAGTGGGTGAGGAGACTGGGTCTTAACACAGTCTTAGCTCCTGAAAAACTTGGGAATCACAGCTGTATCTTGTCCATAAATCTGTCAACTCACTGAATCTTTCTAAAATCCTGTCTTTTATTTTTTTTTACTTAACTATTGTCTGTACGGTAATATTCTCTGTGTTTTCTCTGCAGACGTGTTACAGGTGTAAAACCCGGAGGAGATGCACCAAGAAATTCACAATACAAAAGTTTCCCAAGATCCTCGTGCTGCGTATCCTTTCCCCTGGATGTCGTGTTTCCAACTGTGCCAGGAGCGTGTGTAAAAATAGACCTGGTCTTCCTGTTGCAAATGTCCTCCTGTCGTGGAATCTCCTGTTTATCATATTTCCAGTTTCACCATCAGCCAGACGTTTGTTGGAGGGTAAAAGGCATCACTCAACCAATGGTTGTTTCTTCTCCCTCTTCTGAAGATCAACTTTTACGAATAAAGAAGTTCTTAGTGATAGAGATCCAGGTCATAAATCTGCTTCCACAATTTAACAGTTGGCACATCTGCCTCAAAAACAGAGAAAAAAAGAGAGTCTTGGGTTTGATTCCCACAGGAACCACATGCTTGGTGCTTATTATGCAGCAGTTGACTAGAAATATACAGTCAATATACTGAATCATACATGATGCATTAGTTGTGCTCTGTATATTAATAATACAAATGAGGCCTCATAAATATATTTACAGAGAATGTTGCATCATGGGACTTCGTAACATGTGTCGATGTGGACTGTACTGTATACATAAAAGATAACGTAAAAGCCATGTTCTCCTTTATACATTACATAAACACAGTATCTTAAGTTTGTAAGAACGATAAATTCAATGTGAAAAGCATCTGCTCCTTGACTCCCCCTGCTGTCCAGACCTGAAACGCTTCTCTGAAGCGCGGCGAACCAGCAAACTGTCCACGTTTGTTAATTTCCCATTGAAGGATCTTGACCTTCGAGAGTTTGCGTCTGAAAACAGCAGTGAGTACAAACCAGGTTTTTACATTTGACAAAAATAAGTCTTTTAGTTCAGTTAAGATTATTACCTTTATGGAAAAAAACTCTCCTCTCTTCGCAGTAAATGCAGTGTACAACCTGTACGCAGTGTCCAATCACTCAGGCACAACAATGGGCGGTCACTACACAGCTTACTGTCGCAATCCCAACACGGGAGAATGGTACACCTTTAATGACTCCAGGTAGGTCCACAGACATCAGACCTTTAACCATCTGATCAACTTGACCTGATCCCCGGACCTGACATCACTGTTAGGATTCTTTTTATCATTGTGATGCATCACAGCACCTTCTGTTTTACATAGAAATTTCATTAATATATAATTATACTTTAGTTAAATGACCTCAGAATTGACTAAAATCCAGGCCTATTTAGTTGAAACCATTGCTGGTGTATTGGCAGGAATTGAAGAAAGACAGCCTCAAAGATTCTCCCTTTTTTTTAGTTTTCATTGTCCTCTGCTGCCACCTTCTGTTAAGTGGCAGCAGTTGCTATAAATAAATAATGACGCCCAATTAAATGAAGAGTAATAGATATAGGCTTGTGCTTTTCTTTTGAAAGAACAAAGTGACACCAAACTTGTGATCGGTGGCATAGCCTGACTCCTGACTCCTTGGTTCAGTTCATCTCCGGATCTTGAACTGAAGGCCATTGGATAAACTGGAACTTGAAAATCAATCTTGAAAAAACAAAAGTTGACAGTTTTCCTGTGAAAATCCTCAATAATTTTGCATTAAATATTAATTATCTCCCGTCCGATCTTTTTTCCCTCAGAGTAACGCCAATGTCCTCCAGCCAAGTGCGCAGCAGTGACGCCTACGTCTTGTTTTACGAGCTGGCTTCCTCTTCGCGGATGTGAAGATACGGAAAAAGATGGCAGAGCGCTCTGCCTCTGACTGACAAAAGGACGCACGGAAAATGCAAACGTCCGTGGAGTCGGGGCGGCCTGCTTTGGACTTGTGTTTGGACAAATGTGTTACAGCCTATTCACACAGATGAAGGAAGACACCACTAACCAGCCTGGAGGCTGCTGCTGTCCACAGAGAGACAGAGGAGCGGAAACACTCTGGAAACCACAGGAACCTGATCAACCAGCCCTGTCCTCTCTCTCCCTCTCTGCCTGTCTCTCTCTCTGCCTCTGTCTCTGATACTGTTCAGACCTGGTCTTAACATTCACCCTCAGTCGTCCAATTACACGTGGACATTTACAGGAGTGTACATGGAAACTTTGGGTCAGGGTCAGTGGAAGCAAACAATCCTGTTTGTTGAAGAAAAGATGGCAACTTAAAATCAATTCATTGAGGTTTGGTGATTAATGACAGTTAAATCACAGCCGGTGGTTGAACACAGTAGAACAGGCCCAGAGAAGATCACAGGCTGAGAAGTCTCCTAAAATCTACTCTGAGGGAATCACTGCAGCATTTGTTCTGAATAATCTACCACTAATAAATCTTATAAACCACGTAAAGACTTTTTAAGATCTTAACATTGATCCTGCGTCCAGTCGTCTTCTCTCAGGCTCTGTTCTTTCCAAAGACCAGATGTAGAGCCGAGTTAGAAGAATCACAACAGAGTCTAGAGCACGTTTTGGTTTTTCAGTCTACATTAAATCCAAGGTGTTGACAGTTGTGGACTTTTTTCCCAATCCTGTATTTAGTGAAATGCAAAAGCTCTGATTCATAGACACTTTCTGATGGTTTAAACCAGTGGTTCTCAGCTGGTCTGTCTTCAACACCCACCGCCATCACAGCACGAGAAAAATCTCTTTCAGATTAATTTAACATAACATTCATTAACTGTGCTCTTCAACTTCATCTTTCTTCTGAAACTGTCAATAAAAATGTAATATATACAATTTTTTTTACAATTTTTAAGACCTGCGACCCTCAGGGTTGTGAACCACCAGTTGAGAATCACTGCTTTCAACCATTAGTGATGTCTGATCATTTTTGTTTGATTTTTTGCCGATATATCGATATACAAATGTCCAAATATCTGTTAAAATATAATAACTGATACTGACACATGCAGCCGTTTGCCCCCAAACTACAGTAAACATCTCAGGACCCTTGATGAAATCCAGAAAATTTGTCCAAACCCATTGACTTATCAGATTTTCATTATCCTGGGACAAACTGATAACAGTATAAGACATAAATATTCTAATATCCCAATGTAAATATCGTCTGACAGACATTTTTAAGACGTCCACTACTGTATTTGACCTCTTCTAACAGTGTAAAACTCTACATAAAGAACCTACTCTTGCAGTAGAGAACAACCAGAGTGTCCCCGGTTGAAGACAGTCTGGACGTAAACCCTGGTGTGAACACAGGTGATGTCCTCATGTTAAAACCAGGTCTGAACTCTTTCCGTCTTTCTCTGGTGCACTGTTCCCTCTGAGTGGAGGTGTGTGTTTAAATTAAGTGTGTGAGTGTGGGTTTGTGTGCATATGGGTACAAGGCTGACACCTGGTGGTCGGTGTATCTGTCTCCATCTCAGATGTCCCTCTCTATGCAGTTGCAAACCAAATTCTTTTGACTGCGCCTTTACTTTACTCAATCTAAACCGACTCTTGGCTTTTTCTCTGTTTTTGCTTTGATTTTGTTGTTTCTAGTTTTTTTTTTATGCCAGGAAGGTCGAGGTTTGATCATCACAGTCACTACGTTGGCCTGGTGGCCTGGTGTTGTCATCTTGTCTTGTTTTGATGGCTTCTCCCTTCCACTGCTCAGCATCACTCCCTTGTCTCTCGTCTGTGTCACTCACTCTCTTCTTCTCTCAGTGGATGGGAGGCCAGCGGCACTGTGAGCCTCAACTTTTGTGCTTTATTTAACTTGTTTCTCCCACGTGTGGCTGCTACTGACGTTTTTTAAAGTGCTGTGAACGTACAAACGGACGATCCATGCACCGAGGGTTAAGGACATGAACAACAGTCACAGTAAACCGTCCTCGTGGACGGGCTTTTCTTCCTCTCTTGTTTCATGCCATTGAACAACACAAAAAGAATGTTTTGAAGACGAAGAAAAACACTTATATCTGTATATTTTTATATTCTGATGCAATATAGAGAATGTACTATTATTCAATGGTGCTGAAAATGACCTGTAACTGTTTTCAGTTGGTTTATTACCAGGTTTCAAGAGAGAGAAAAAGTGATTATTTATGCTTACAGGTGATCATATGATGAGTCACACTTTTTAACAGTGGCAGTCAAACACATAAATATATATATATATATATAAATATACCTATATGGATATAAATAAAAGTCAATAAACAGTCATTTTACTTTTGAGTCTTGTTTTCTTTTGTGTAAATCTGTTAATTTTATGCTGTGAAACTACATCACAGCTTATTTTAGTGATTATTTAGTGATTAAGTGATTAATAATAATATGTACTAACAATAATTTAAAAAACCCTATGTTTTATATTTATTTGCTTTTAAAGAAGGGATGGACGATAATATCAGTCAACCAATTTAACAAGTCATTTATAAGCATAATGACGTAATATATGTTGATATTGTATTTTTTCTCCAGTTTTGGGAGAAAACAATGGCATATATCTGTCTTGGTCGATATCATTATCGGAATATTAGGCGTTTGGACGCTAAAAGTTAGAATCGGTCATTCCTAGTTTAAAGGATTTTCTATTAATCTCAAGTTTAGAGGTAAATTGCACCATCTTCTGGAAAATTAGTGTTAGCATCGTACTGCACATATAGTATAAATACATCTGTAACATATACTTGGAGCAGACTTAGGCAAACTATGGTCCGGGGTCCGGATGGAGCCCGTTAAGCCCTTAAATGCGGCCGGATAAAGTTGTCAAAATTATACTATCGATTTGTATTATGTCATTATTCTTCAACCTTTTCCCTGCAAAGTTAGCAGGAGACAAAGAGTTAATGATCATTCATGATCATCAGGTATAGGTCATAACATTGGACAGACAAGAAGGTTTGGAGAAAAAGCTAGAGAAGACAGATTGAGATGGTTTGGACATGTTCAGAGGAGGGACAGTGTATACATTGGTAGAAGAATGATCCTAGAGTCAGAGCTACCAGGTAGGGGACAAAGAGGAGATTGGTGGATATAGTGAGGGAGGACATGGGGGTGGTTGGAGACAGAGTGGAAGATGGAGATGGAAAATGTTGACTTGGCATGGCAACCCCTGAAAAAGGGACAAGCTGAAAGGAGAAGAAGAATGAAATATAATTGTGAATCAAGATTGAGGAACTGAAGAGTTGATCCTCAGTATTTTAACTTCTGCTGCTCCTTCTCCTCCTGCTCCTCCCTTCTCCTCACCATTCACTTGTTCTCTCTAAGGTAATCCTCCCCACTGGTCTGGTCAAAATCATCTATTTCTCTACTTATTAATATTCAATAAAATGCTCTATTCGTACAGCAACAGTAGAGGATATTTTTCATCCCTGTTTCAAACTCAATAATAAAGGAAACAACTTCCTAAATCCTCATTTTGGTCGGACTCGGCAGCTGACGGATCCCTGGTCGCTGATTGGTCCAATGGTGGCACCTGTTGTGCGTGACGTCACAGCCGCGCAGACTCAGGCGGCAGCTTCAGGCTTCGACTGTGTTTCAGTGAAGCCTGAGGAAAAGAAGTGTTGAAACAATGTTGAGTCTGTGTTTTATTAGCGGAGCTGCGTTGTTTCCTGGACTTTTCTTCACTTTTACTAAATTATTTAAAGCAAACGTCGGAGCCTGGAGCGAAGGCGACGTGTGTTCGCTCAGCGAAAGGTTAGCGGCGTCGAACCGTTAAGATAGTCGGTGTTTTGAATGAGTTTTAAACAGATTATATCATATCCGTGTGATCCGGATATTTGTTCACACTCGCCGGTATTTAAACGTAGTGTACGCGATGTTAAATACTTTATATTTATTCATTTATTTCAAGAAAATGTTCGAAGTTATGTTAAAGTGTCCAAATGATCGATTAAAACCTTTATTAATATTTATTTTCTTTATATTACTGTAATTCAATCTCAGTATACGAATATATGAGTGTTTCTAACTCTGTTTGGTCTGTTTTTCTTCAAACAGACTGGTTTCTGCCGTTCACGCTGCTTTGGCCACGGCGGTAGGAGTAACGGTGGTGACGTCATGCAGCGACGTCATGACTGACAGGTAAATCCACACCTGGAGAGAAGCAGTTTTTTCAGGCAAAAGTTTTAATGATATTTTACGATGATGGAAACATTTATACTAAGGCTTCAGGATACGAGCGCCTCTTAATCTGAGTTTTCCAAATTAGGACTCTAGATTTTTAGCTAGATTTTCTTAGCAATACAAGGAAACTAAATCCCAAGTCAGTCGCAAAAAGACAATGTCCTCTGTTTTATTCTCTGAGTGACAGTGATTAATGTTTGACAACGTCAAAAACAAGGTGATCATTTTAAAGAAAGGTATACAAAGTCGCCATCTTTTTTCCATGATATGTAATGTGAAGAAATGGACATTCGTCCAATCCTTGGAACTCTCTCAGAAACTTTGATAAATAAGCGCTTTCAGGGGAGGAGTCTTCTCCACATTTAGTTGGCAACAACAGCAGCGGACAAGCTGTAGTTAGTTGTAGGGGCTACAGACCAACCTGGTGTCCTGAAGACTCACTGTTTTTATTATGAACTCTCTGTCTCATCACACAGTCACTGGCTGGTCAATGGGTTTGTGGTGTTTGGAGCTCCGTACATGGCCCACGACATCTACGCCATGTATCTGAGCCACTTCTACACCCAGAGGGACAGAGGAGCTGAAGGTTCCCCCAGCAGACACTCTCTTCACACAGTCAGAGCCTTTCTGCTTAAAGAATGGATGCTGGTTCTACATCACCTGGTGCTGCTCATGGTGTTCATGCCTGTAGTTCTGGTAAGGACCGGTCAAGGAGGCCAAAACGATATCAACCTTCACAGACACAAACAATCTTGTCTGACCCACAGTTCTTAAGACGAGGTCTGGGAGACTTCTTCATTGGCTGCTTCTTCATCACAGAGCTCA
>JAFBJS010000691.1:105200-120718 GCA_016785265.1 Paraplagusia blochii | reverse complement strand
TATATATATATATATATATATATATATGAGTGCCCATTTTTTTGATATATGCTGTATATAAAAGTCACTAGATGGCAGCATTGCAGCTCATTTAATTTAGTTAAGTTGAAAATATCGGAATACAGGATATTAGCCAAAAGTTAATATCAGACATTTACAATAAATAATTATATATGTATTTTTAACTAATAACTTACAAAACCAGTCAAAGGATGAAAAAGTTGCTCTGAAAATGTGATATGTTCGATAAAAACTCTAATTCCTACCATTTCTCTTGACTCGTGACGATGGCCAAGACCTCAGTACGATGAGGTTGGGCGTCGTATCCACTAAAGGGAAACCTATAGTTGATATTTGGCAAATTTGAGTTTGGCAAACTATGTCTATGTTAAGCTATGCTGAATGAAACAAACAACTGATGACTGGACAGAACTGATCTCTTCACCTTCTGTTTGTCTCCTGGTGTCCAGCTGGGTCTGGACAACAGCAGGTTGCACAAAATCAACGGCGTGATCGTCCTCCTCACTTTCTTCACCTGTCGCATCCTGGTCTTTCCCTTCATGTACTGGACGTACGGTCGTCAGTTCAACGTCCCCCTGCACACGGTGCCCTTTGTTCTGCCTCTGCACTGTAATGTGTGTAACCTGGTGATCCTGGCGCCACAGATTTACTGGTTCATCCTGCTGCTGAAGAAAGCCAGGAGACTGTACCTGAGACAGAGGAGGAGGACAGTAGACACAAACACCGAAGACAAAAAGGACTGAAGTTTGACACTGACAACATTACACTGCAAGGTAGAAATGAGGATCATGGAAAAAGTCTCTCAGTCTCAGTACATTTATATAAAGACAGATAAAAACAGTGTCAGCTGCTGTGTTCAGGATGATATTCATTCTCGTTACATTTAGATTTATAAAACTACTACTACTTTTGTTATCATGTTTGGTTGTGTGAAGTAGTTTGACATGTGCTGCGCAACATTGCCACTAGGAGGCAATAGAATCTGAAGTAATAACCCCGAAAATCTCTCTTTTTTTTAAATACAAATTACAGATGTTTTTTTTGACAAAGTCAGTCATTGTGTAATAAGGAACTGGAATGCACTAACTTTGTTTCTTCACTGTTTGAAATACATTTGCACTATTTTTAATAAAGCTAAACAAAATCAAGTTCCTATTGTCAGTAATTTATTTTGAAAATTCACAAAAGTACAGAAAATACTTGCAGAAATATTTACTAATTAGTTGTATCTTTTATTTAAACTCATTTGTACATTTTTACAGCACAGTAATAAACTAACAACATCCGACTGTGGACGACAGTGAAACCAGGTCAGTGAGCCTCCACAGCCACAACAAGCTGAGCGATCTTCTGCTGCAGCACCACCTTCATCTCCTGGTTCTCCAGATTGTCTGTGATGGTGGAGAAGAAGTGTCTGGTGTTGTCGCTCTCCAGTGAACTGCTGCTGTCTGGGTAGGCAGCCAGGATGGCTTCATATTGGCTGAGGATCTCCAGACTGCTGAGGAAGAGAGGTTCACACTGACCTGTTGGCATCATCACCTGATAGGAGGACATTTCACAAAAAAAAACAAAAACTATCAGACCCAAAGAATTCTTCACTGGCTAAGGTTCATATAAGATCTTCTGTACCTGGATGTGCTGAACATGGCAGAAGAGCTGGCTGAGAACGAAGAGGACTTCCTGACTGGGAGGTTTCTCCAGCTCCTCCATGTGTGACTTCGTAGTGTGTCTTTGTGTCTCTTCAGTTGTCTCTTCAGTGTCCATCTGTGAAGCATTTGCTTCATGAAGCAACTTGGCTTTGACAGAGTTCAACATCTCCCTCACGGCCTGAGCGTAGAGTCTGCCAACGTGTGTCCAACCTTCTACTGACAGCCAGTCTGAGCAGCTGGACCCACACAGCAGCTGCAGGACCCGCAGCAGGAGCACCGACAGGCGGAGCTCGCAGGAAAACCTCCTGAGGTCCAGGAGAGGCAGGTGGTCCACGTACTCCAGCGAGAAGGGGACGTGGAGTCGACCGGAGGTGATGAGCTCTCTGAGTGTCTCCAGGAGCCTGGACCACTGGGACACAGAGCACCAGGGCAGGGTCTGGGTCAGAGCCAGCAACAGGCCTTTGCTGAACATGCTGACGTGGTCGGAGCGGCGCTGGTCCAGAGAGAGGCAGGTCAGCATGGTGGTTCTCAGAGAGTCTGATATGGAGCAGCACTCCATCCAGGGCAAGAGGCCACTGCCCTGGCCGTACTGAGGCAGCTCCAAGCCTGACCACTCCTGGAAACATATAAAAATAAAATTAAAACAAGCAAAACATACTCAATAATGTAGTTTTTCACAAGCAACTATTGTTTATCTCAAATTTGACTTTACTCATTATTTTAGTTTCAAAATAAACCTCAAAATCCCTCACTCTTTTGTACCTGCTCAGGTAGATCACATACAGTCAGCAGAGACGAAGGAACTTCATTCTTAAAGTGTTCTCCCCAAACAGGCTTCAGGTGGAACCTCACTGTCCAGTCCAGCTCCTCCACCTTGTTGTAGAGCCAGAAAAGAGCCCTGGACCAGGTGTCTGGAGCTGCTGCCACTTCCTCTCCAACCACCTGGGCTAATGAAGCCAGCACTGACTCCAGCAGCTCTTTGGTCTCCATCGACCAATGGACAGCGCCCTCTAGTGGCTGCTCCCAAAGCCTAAAAGATGCATTGAGACAAAGCAGGTTAGAGTTTTCTACTTCAGGACATTGTTTTTTTACTATAAAATTTGTAAGACTAAAATAAGTTTTGTTTGTTTTAAAATAACATTATACAAATAAGACAGTGAAATGACTAAGACAGGAACCTGAGTGTCTGGTTGAGCAGCTGAGCCAGGATGAAGAGCAATGGAAATGGAGAGCAGCCCAACACCCAGTGAGAAGATGATGTTTGGTTCTGGACATCCACGCAAAGAGCAGCATGAAGGAGTTTCAAGGTCAATTCAATGTCAAACAAACTGTTGCCTGGAGAGAAGTGGAGGAAAACATCCAAACACAGATAGTCATCCATGAATACAGAGTCAGAACTTTTCATTTCTATCTCTTTTATGTGAGTTTTTCATTAAGGCTTTTTCATGAAACTCACTTTTGGAAATGTAAGGCAGAACAAACACGTTCACGACTTCCTCCTGGGTCAAAAAGCCTCTTCTTTCTTCTCCGTCAGGTGACATCATCAGGTCCACAAACTTGAGAAACTGGTCTTTTTCACCTGCTGACAGTGATTTCTTTTCAACCGTGTTTTGCAGACATCTGCAGAGGAGACTCACATCGCTCTCTGCTTTCTCCTCTTTGCCGGGATAATCGTTTTGGCGATTCTCCTCCGACTCATCTGCTCCGCTCCTCCGTGCTCTGAGTCCTGGCAGCTGCTGAAGGATCTTGGCCATCAGAGAAAATGCCCCCTTGTTGAAAATGGCTGCGTGGCAACAAGACCTCAGCGTGGCCTCCGGGTTCTGGAAGGCAACTCTGGCCACCAGAGTGGCAGCTGTGTTTAGGTTGCTTTGCGATGCTGCTGTCGAGGATCCACCTCCTCCTTGTATGATGCAGTTAAATGTCATGTTGAGCTCCTTTTCAAAACCAGTCGTCACATCAGCGGGAACATCATGTCCGAAAAACCCCCTGGTGGACAGCTGCATCATGGCTTCCAGGGACTTGTTCTTGTCTTCTAAGGACAGAGCTGAGAATATGTCTGCGGTGACTTTGATCAGCTTCTTGGTCTGGTTCACGTCTGGTCTCTGGCTCTGGAGTTTACTCATGACGGTGGACATGAGGCTGATCAGCACATCAGGCCGTTGAAAGACCGTCTTGTTCTTCTCCAGACAGTCCAGCCAGTTCTCATCAGAGGTGGCCCAGATGTCCTCACTGGCAAACAACAGAGCGAAGTTCTCATAGTCATCGAGGTGATGATTAATGATGGTCATCGTGACCTCTGCTTCTGTCTCCGCTGTGGTTTGAGAGACAGGAAAAGTCAGCAACTTCAGCAGACTTCTGAGACTGTTCATCTTGGTCACATGTTCGTCTGTCTCAGCTTCAGATGAACGGGTTTTGTCCAGAACTCTGTTGACACTCTGTTCTAATCTAAATGCAGGGTAACTAACATTATTGTTGTCTCTCAGTTTGATGGTGGCGCTGTTTAGCCAGAACTGTGTCAGGTCTGTTACAACATCCAAGGCTTCTCCAAAAGTCATCGTGTTGGGTCGAAACTGAGATGGTGTCCGAGCCGCATGGACATCTCTCTGAACATCTCGGATAAGTCCAGGACTCAGTTTCCCATCATGCTCTGCTCTGATGCCAACAGCTTTAGACAGTATGCGCATCTTGTCTTTAGTTGGAACTTCGTCCTCCTGGTCAATCATAAAGGCTGTGTACAGACAATCGAGGGACACACTGAGAGCCAGGTGACACACATCCGTGGAGGACACACTGTCTTTAACGTCTCTAAGCGTGTGAAGTAAGATGTGCAGAACGTCAGTGGTTGCCGACGGTAACAGGTCATCCACGGTGTCCAGCCTTAACCTCTTAGCAGCCCGTGGAGAAGTCGCATTCGACGACATGCGTTCAAACTCCTTGGCGAACATCGTACCTGTGTCTTCTTTCCCGTCCACCTTTCCCAGTTCCTGCTCATCTCTGCCTTTCCACAGTTCCCACCACACTTCCAGAAACAGCTGCACGTCATCTTCTCTCGTTGGGCTACTTTTTACATGTTCTGCCAGCTTCTCAAGTTCAGCTGCAATCTGAGCTCCAGGAAGACAGAGAAGCATCTGAGCAAAAACATCTGCAGCTGCCACCGACTTCACCAGCTCCAGCAGGACAACGCGGTTGACGTCAGGGAGGACGTTCTGAAGAGGGAAGAACGGATTTTCCTTCCACGCAGCCTCCACGTCGTCTTCTACCTCTCCACACACGGTCTTCAACCAGACAACACAAACTATCTTCCTCTTCCAGTCTGTGGCTTGATGGCCTAGTTTATCCTGTCCACAAAGTTCTTGGACTGAGTCCAGAACTGGAGGACCTACTTTACTCCAGTCAGATTTCTGAAGAGAGGACAGGGTTGAGGATGGACACAGCTGGTTGGCCAAAAGGAAGGCTCCCTGAAGGACGGCTGTGTCTGGAAATGAAACAAGAGACCAGCAGCTGAGCAAAGATTTACTAAATTACTTAAGGTTTCTTTTTATTTTTTCCAATGATAATCAATGAGAACAAGAAAATGACCACGAAAAATGTAGCAACACAATAAATGTAATATAAATATAAATGTAATTTCTTCTTTCAACCATTACTATTAAAAACATGCCCTTAAATATCACATGTGCGCGTTACCTTGATTCATCGTTAAAGCCATGCTGCTGAATGAAACGAAATGCGCAGCCTCTTTTTGTGTGTTTTTTTAAACAATCTCTTTAATGGTTTCCTCAGCGCATGTGTCTAATTTATCTCTAAAAAGGACAAAATAACAATATATCAATCCACAATAGTGCACAAGTTACTTTCCAACTACATGTCAACAGCGTCTGAAAGAGCACTTCCGGTGTTCCGCGTCAACGTTTTAAAGACAAGATGGTCCTTTTCTGTTACCACAAACTTCCACAGCGCCATCGCTGGACAAATGCAGAACAGCTAAAAACGTTGAGTCAGAGTTCTTGCAAAATGAAAGTAAAAGCTGTCGCGCCACTTACAACAGAACTGACCAGGTCGACATGATTATGCGGGTGATTTTTGATCATGAGTGTGGTTTTAAAGACAATTCTCGGCTTGTACGTATGTACAGGTGAGTTTCTTCGCCTCTGAGAGCGTAAGACAGCGCTAACATTTAGAGCTTCTCCGCTTTTATTGTCGTTAATGCTTCTTGTTGACGGGAAAGTTTGGAGAATTCTACGCTTGTTTGGAGAGTTCACGCTTTTGTTCCCATTTTGGAGGCTGAACCCGCTGCTGATAAAGGCTTTTATTGCTGTAGTAAAACACAGTTCGTCCTACAGTTCTCTATTATACTGTACTATAGCATGTAGTACACATAGCATTCTATTTAGCTTCCCTTATGTTTGTTGTTTGTGTTTGTGCTTTGGAAACCTACATAACAATACATTTAGTTACTTAAATTTGAGGAACAATTAAAATATTGCAGTAGTTCATAGTCTAGAAGCAAAGAAACTCACAGGGTAAGAGACAGATTTTCAAATGCTTCCTGTAATTAGAGACATTAGCAGAATAACCGGAATATTTCCGCAATCATTATTGTGAAGTTATTAAAATACAGAACATCCAGTTTTCCCAGTTTCTAGATTTTATTCTGAAGTTGTCTTTCAGTTTCTGAGACTCGTCTTTGTCCACTGGGTGTTTCCCTTTGTTTATGGACACCCATATTTTAAAAGAAATCTTTACGACTAAAGTCATCACACAGTATTGGTCAATCATTGACTTTTATTGAAAACACAAGGAGCACAGGTGGAGAAGCTGCAGACAATTCACTATATCATGTGTCAAACTCAAGGCCAGCGGACCAAATGTGGCCCCTCTGGTCATTTTTTTTTGGTCTGTGGGAGCTTAAAAAGTTTGTTATGCATTTGACAGTTGAAATCTGTATTTTTTTTTATTCCTTCCCTAAATGATTAATAATCACACTGTCAACTCTTTGGACACACAGGTGTCCTGTGTGTCCATCAACTGCCATGGCTGCCCTGTCGCTTCACTGATGAGAGAGTGACGTTTGGTGATAAAGGGGCTCCCGAGACTCAACACATACCCAGGGACGCTTTTCTGCAATTTGGTCAAAAGGAAGATGCTGCTGTGAACCCACATGTCATCACCTTTATGGTGACAGGTAAAAGTCTCTCACTACTGCCCCCCACAGTCTGACAGTCAGACCTTTATTATTTTTTTTTTACTTCCTTTGTGTCGTAGGCTCAAGGTTGGATTTGCGTCGATATCTGGAGGACGTGGAGGTGGAGCAGTTAGAGTGTGAGCTGCAGAGGTTCAGCACACACGGCAGCTACGTCCGCTGGCCTGGTAAGGGCACCCAGGACTACAACCACTGGTTCCGCTTTGACATTAAACCCAGCGATGGTCGGTTTGTTACCAGTGGGTTCCTCCGACGCCCATCTGACCAACCTGCGCCAGAAAAGCAGGACTTCTTCAACTGGACAACCATCGCGGACAGGGAGATACTCGTGACAAAGGGTAAGAGTTGAGTCAGTTCACTATACTTGACTGTTTTGGACAAATAAGGACTAAGACAGAAAAGGTTTGTGCTGCAGAATACTGAATGGAAGTATTGTATACTTTTAGAAGTTAAAAGTAACTGCTAAAAGTAGTTACTTTCCTCTTCAGACACTTGATTTCTAATTCCGATATCAATCGATATTGGCCTGGTAGTATTAATTAGTTAAAATAAATACAATGAGCCACAATGCTGCCATCTAGTGACTGTCACTTTAACATACAGCCATTTATCTACACAAGAACAACATTATTTTTAGTGCTTCACGTTGTGTTTTTTGTTTTTAACAATCATACAATACAGAGACAACAATTCTTACAGTTAAATAATACGTTAAATAATGCCAGTACTGACCACTTATATCTACAGATTTCTTTAGCAATGCTGCATATCTGCATATATGTTATTTTACATGAACTGTATGATAGTGAGACATTGTGTCTGTTTGTTAATACCTTCAATTCTTGTTACAATGTTC
The DNA here is from genome assembly GCA_016785265.1 of Paraplagusia blochii. Lineage (NCBI taxonomy): Eukaryota > Metazoa > Chordata > Actinopteri > Pleuronectiformes > Cynoglossidae > Paraplagusia > Paraplagusia blochii. The sequence continues at coordinate 112,989 of JAFBJS010000691.1, read as the reverse complement.
TATAAAAACAGATAAAATCGTAGCTTTTCTTTCTCTTTTCTACTCCATTAAAAGTGTTTGATTCTTTCCACAGTGGCCTTGGTCATCAAATCACTGACCCTCTCAGTGAGGACAGCTCTGCGTTCCCAACCAAAGCTCCACTGCCAGTTTGCTCTGGACCACAAGAATCCAAACTTCATCCTGGAGTGGATCTTGCAGCGGCGCGGGGAGAGAAAAACACTGTTCAGGCACAACAGCCACTCGGGACAAACTCAGGGCTCCGGCGTTGGACTGACGTCTCTGACCGACGGTGATGCTTCTTACTCTGTACCCTTCACCAAGACCATCAGTGAGGGGATCTATATCTGTTCCCTGTCAATCAATCCACTCTCCATTCAGATAAATATGAATCTGCTGATCGAAGGTGAGAAAATAACAAAATCAACAAAGTACTGATCCCATCATTGGGGTTAGTTACACAAATGTACTGCTCTGAGTAAGGATTCAAAAATTAGAAATGATGAATAATCTAAATGAGTTAAAGATGCTGCTGAGATTCTCTTTAGTAGAGACAAGAATGGACAGGATCAGGAATAAGGTGATTAGAGGGACAACACAGACAGAAAGGTTGGGAGACAAAGCTAGAGAAGACAGATTAAGATGGTTTGGACATGTTCAGAGGAGGGACAGTGGATACATTGGTAGAAGAATGATCCTAGAGATGGAGCTACCAGGTAGGAGACAAAGAGGAGATTGATGGATGCAGTGATGGAGGACATGGAGGTAGTTGGAGTCAGAGTAGATAATAGATGACATTGGACAGGGGAAGGTAAATTTTTATATTTATATATATATTTATATTTAAATACATGATATATTTGTTTTTATTTTTTTGGTGGGAATGTTTGGTAATATTATTGTTTGATTTCAGTATAATCACATGATATTGATAACAACGTTGTAAGTTTTCTCACAGTGACAGGTATTGCAAAATTTTCTGAACTCACTCTTAGGTTCTTGAGACGTTCTCTCCAGTTTTGTGGCCAAACTGCTGCATATGTCACTCAAACTGTGTATCACTTTATAACAGGATTGTTAATTAAATGTGTGGACAATGTCAGCTAGATCAAATATCAAAGGTCAATCCTGGACATCCCTATTATTTTACATATATGTATATAAAAGAACGAGCCTGAACCTGTTTATTTCCTCCTCCTTCAGAGCCTCCCCGTGTTTCCCTCAACGTTCCACCTGACTTCGTCCTGCTGCAGGGTGAGGAACACAAATTCTTGTGCAAGGCGGAGGGGTATTACCCACTGGATGTGGAAATCGTTTGGTACGAACAGGACCCGTCAGCTTCAAGCCAGAGGGTCGGCGGTTCCTTGCCTACAAAGTTAGACAACATCCTGCTGTCGAACCACAAACACGACTCTCAAGACCAGACGTTCTCCGTGGCAGCGTTCTTCTACCTCCAGACTTCACGGAGGAACCCTGGGAAGAGTCAGTTCATCTGCAGCGTCTCCCACCAGTCCCTGAAGACCCCCATCAAGAAGAGCTTCATCCTGACGGTTGAAGGTGAGAGAAAAGTCAGGACCGTGGTGGTGTAGGACGCTGAGCTACCACAGGGTGGCGGCAGAGAGACGTCTTGACACCTGGCCCTCCTTTACGTGTCTGCCTTTCACAGCTACAGTACATTGTTCGCTGCCATAGTTTGGTTTGTGTGTTCAATATCCTGCAGATCGGCTATTCTCAACTGGTGGGTCCTGACCCAAAAGTGGTCCACGGACCCGTTCTGAATGGGTCATGAAAAAACTCAAAATAAAGTGAATCAGCTGTTGAGGATGTATATTATTTTAGAAAAACTCTTATTTTGAAAGGCACATTCTGCTGAATAAAATGAGTGGTTAAATTATTATTATTATTTTTTTTTTTTTAGAAAATTTGCTTGGTTTGAATTCTATGAGACTGTGTCGCTGAGTGAGACCAGTTGAGGACCACTGCTACATACTGCCATAGTTTGGTTTGCATGGACAAACCTTTGACTCGCGGGCCACAATTGGTCATAAAAATGGATGTTAGGGCCGAGTTAGGAGCAGAAAGACTGATCAATTCTGTGAACTAAGATAAAGTGTGAGTGACTTTGGATTAAAAGTGTCTGCGACATGTAAATGTAAATGTAAATGACATGTAAATGTGGCTAAACTGCTTTACCACTCCTCTACGCCATCTATAGGAGACACAGGACATTGCAGGGAAAAGTCTGAACATATACAAACTAATGATATACGTATTTTTTATTGTCCCACGCCTAATATAAACTATTTTGGAGTTATGGAGGACTGTGGTTCCTTAAGGGACATGTTTGCAGGTCTTTGCACGACTGTCTCTCACGGTGCGTGTGTCTCCTGTCCTTCCCAGAGCCCAACACCTGGATGATTCAACTCCTCTTTCTTTTCTTCACGTTGGTTCTACTGGCCATTCTCTGCGTGTTGCTGTGGTTCCTGCACTCAGGTGAGTGTCTTCAAATACTTTGAGGGAAACAGGAGGTAGGTTTCACTTCTCATCCATTGGTAGAAGAATGATCCTAGAGATGGAGCTACCAGGTAGGAGACAAAGAGGAGATTGATGGATGCAGTGATGAAGGACATGGGGGTAGTAGTAGAGGACACAGAGGACAGGAGGAGATGGAAAATGTGGACTTATTTAATTTTATAATAATTAAAGATCATAATTGACCAAATTGACCATAATTTTAATTAATGTGTTAAATGTTACCAACACTTCAATGACTTTCTTCTCTTCCTTTCACAGTGATGAAGAAGACTCCACAAGTAAGACTTTACTAATTATAATATTTATTGAGATAATATTCATTATTAATTATAACAATAATATTTTTTACTTCTCTCTCTTTATTTGATCAAACAGAAAAAACCCTATTGAAGAGAAATTTCTCGTCACCAGAAAGTCAAGGGTTAGATTCAGAGAAGCTGAAGATCCATCAAACAGAAGGACAAACATCCACTGTGACTCCAACAGACCATAGGAGATCATGGAAAAAAATCAACCTGTAGATAGAACTTTATGGATCCTTAGGAGAAGGTTTGATGCTTCTACTCTGTCTGTAAAGTCTCTCCATGAGTGGCACGAATGGTGCTTTTAAAATAAAATTATTTATTATTTCTGGAAAGAAACATCAGGAGAATCTTCAATTAAAACATCACAGAGACAGAGACAACACCTCCATTCACTGATCATTTCTTTTGACCTTTCTATCGTCTGTGTTTCTTTGGGGTGTGTGTGTGTGTGTTTTTTTTGTCTTTTTTTTTTTTGGGGGTGGGGGGGGGGGGGGGGGGGGGGGGGCGTTTTTTTACTGCAGTGTTTAATTTTATATTTTACCCTATAGTTGAAAGAAAATTATAATTGAAGTGCATGAATAAAAATGAGATAATCTTTATTTTCTTGACTTTCTTGTTAATTTATTGGCAGCTTCCACAAAAGGTAAAGAACAATGAATGTGAATATGACTAAAATGTCAAAGTTGCTGATGTAACAACAGAAGTGATTTATGTCACTGTAAAGAAAACCATAAAAAAATGTTTATGTATCAGCTCAGAAATTCAACTTATGAACCATTTATGTTGTCATCATTATATTTGTCCAAACAAATGGACGTTTCGTGAAACCAGGGATTAAAATAAACAAGAAATTGATGAAAACAGCAGGTTGGTCTCACAACTGAAGTAGTAAATAAAGCTGAAATAAGAAAAATCACTAATGTCACCACAGTACAAACATTGTTGCATAATGTTTAGTTCACTAGAATTTAATCAAAGGTTTGTAAGTCAAAGAGTCTGAGGAGGAAGAAAGAAAACTGCAAATTGATCCAAATCACAGACGCACAGATTGTCTTCGCTTGCAGAAATGCCGCAACCAAAGATGAGAAAAGAGAGGGAAAAAAATCCCAGGCAGTTACCCAGAATCCCCTGAGGACACTGAGGCGATCGGTTCCAACTACAACACTGCCGTCTGCCCGCACAGATACCATCAGCCTTTTAAAACAAATTGCTTGTGCAGCACTTTAAGATACAGTGGAGAAATAACCGCAGGTATGAGCATCAGTGATTGGAGGAGGGACGATGATGTCACAGACTGGGACGTTAAAACCCAGTCTGACCCACGACGTCTGTGCAGTGGAACCTCAGCGGTGCACGGATCAGTAGGTCTGTTGATGATGATGTCATATTTTCAGCCCTGGTGTGTCTAAGTCTAAGTCTTGGAATTTTACCCACAACCACATGGTTGGAAAATGGCGACAAGTCAAAGGAGTTCTTTCATTTCACCACAAGGTGAAAGAAAAGACACGGTAAAAGTCCAAGTTTGTTGGATAGTGGGTTAAAGTAGTGTTTACGTAGATTAATAAAATGAGCTACCATGCTGCCATCTAGTGGCTTTACTTATATATACAGCCATTTTTCCCCTTAAATCATTTTAGGGCACAAGGTGAAACTCCGTCCATCCGTTTTCATCCGCTTATCCATTTCTGGGTTGTGGGGGCAGAGGTCTCCACAACTGCCACCCAAATCACACTGGAGGATGAAGATGAAAGAAGACGACAATAAGGAGTTTCCAATTACCAGCTCTGGAATCATAGAGTCAGACTCTACTTTAGTCCAGAGAAAAATATTTTTGCTTTGTTTTTTGTCCCCATAGTGAGGGACAGAGATAAGATCAGAATGAATTGTGTTCTGATCCGTCCATGATGGAGAACTCTGTTCTGTTCTGTTCTGTTATCAACAAATGGCTCTGAAATGACTCACAGCTTCCTTTTCTCACTCTCTGGTAACGGGATTTCTACCTCATGTTGTTCTACGTCTGTTTTCATTTGTGATTCTGGCTGAAACTTCTCACACACACACACACACACACACACACAGCTGCTGCTGCTGTCAGAGTTGTGTGTGTGTGTTATTGTGTATATGACATGTGTGTTGATCAGTGTGTATCCCAGCCCTGAGAACACACAGGTTCTGTGGTCTTGAATAACAAACATCACTAATGGTCCATCAGTCATCAGTCATCAGTCATCTGGATCTGGATCTGGATCTGGATCTGGATCTGGATCTGGATCTGGATCTGGATCTGGATCTGCTGCTGTGACTCATCAGGAACGACTGCTGTTCTGCTTCTACATCAAGACAGTTGACTATTCAAATTGATGAATTAAATAAGCTGCAATGCTGCCATCTAGTGACTTCCACTTACACATACAACTGTTATTCCCTAAAACAGGACATTTAAGGACACATATAATAATATTGTGTTTTCATCTAATATCAGTCGACTGATCTGATCAGATGACATTCATGTCCTGACTGATTGACTGACTGACTGACTGATTGATTGACTGACTGATTGACTGTCTGACTGACTTACTGACTGACTGACCAAGTGTTAGACCGACTGTTTGACTGACTGACTGTCTGTTTGACTGTCTGTCTGTCTGACTGACTGACTGACTGAGCTCCAGGGCTCTGGTGTTTGTTGCTTGGTTGCCTGGTTGCTGAGGCTGGTGTCAGTGAGCAGCTCGGACACCAGTTTGTTGTCAGTGATAAACCTCACAGTCAGTCAGTCAGTGAGTCAGAGGAGGTGGAGGAGGTGGAGGTGGAGTGAAGGGAGATTTATAAGGTGCAGCATCGTAGCCTGATGAAAGAAGAATGTGACGGTGTCACTGCTCAGCTATGCAGCCAAACATCATGGAGATCAGTGAGGAGAACCTTCTCACTGCTTCTCACTGAACTCTATAAACTGTATATATATCTTCTCATCTGTTACCAGGTCTCCACCACTGCCACCCAAATCACACTGCTCCATACTGTGAGCCTTACTGTAGGTGGTGACCCCACTGGAAGTTCATAGGTCAGGAAGATTTTCTGATCAGAGCCCCTCAGTGAGAACCTGGCAGCTGGTGGATTAGAACCTGAAGTCTTGTAGATCCAGGTCCACTTCCTTAACCATGAACCTTTCAGTCCTGTTCCTCAGTCAGTTCCATGTCAGTTCTTCCAGTTTTCCGGCCTTGATTCTTTTCACCTGTGATCGTTCCAGTTCTTCTGTTTTCTGCACCTCCTAAAAAGTAAGTCTGTGTTTGTGAGATTGTCTGAAATATTTCATTTATATTTATATTTTTATACAAAAGAAAAAAGACCAAGTGTTTGGTTTTGTCTTTTCTGTCTGTTGGTTTACCCTGTTGAGGTGAAGTGAAGTGTCTTTTTGCTGAGAAGACAAATGTGAAACAAAAACTAGAAAAAGTGAGAGACAAAAATGACAAAATCTGATTTTCTTTGATTTTTAACACAGGAGCTTCTCAGTGGAACTGACATTGGTCCTGTGTTTGATTTTACTGAATTTAATAATTGAAAAATATTTTTTTTTGTACTGAAACTCTGTCGAATTACAATGATATAAGAAAAATACAGTATTTTAATTTTACAATTTACTCTCTCAAAGCTCTCATATGAATTTCCCAACAACAGCATGAATATTGATGAACATTAATAATTTTGTGTTGATTAAAAAGATGTTTTAGCCTTCACCTTAGCCCAGAGTCGATGTCTCTTCGGGCAGTTGGTGGCCTAGTGGTTAAGGAAGCGGACTTGAATCTGAAAGGTCCCCGGTTCGAATCCCCTAACCCTCAGATACCTTCGAATCCCAGTTTGAGCGATTGCAGGAAGGTATGATACGGAGCAATGTGATTTCAGTGGCAGTTGTGGAGACTACTAAGGTGATGACCTCGTCCTAAGTTCAGGCCTCAGGTGGTGTCCAAATCCAGTTGCCATCAACTCCACAGAAATCAGCCTCAAATCAACATTTGATGTCGGGCCGAGTCCTGAGCCCCGGTTTGTCTGCCCGACAGATGTGGTCAGTCCTCCACCCCACATCCTTCCCGTCCACTTTCATTAACAAAACTTGTTCCAAAATCTTGTAAACTTGGTGACGGAGCCTAATTGTGAGGCAGATGAGTCGTTGGATTCTATCCTTCGAGCCAAACTGGATGTTTTTGATCTTTCTCTGAGTTGTTTGAAGTTTTTTCCTTGTTGCCAGATTTTTTTCGGCTCAAAACAAAACCTGCTCCGTCTCCTGTCCTGGAGAACAGACATCTGAAGGAGGCTGATGAATTAGCTGCTGACATCCAACTCCCTCGTCCCTCTCCAACCCCCTAACTTGTCCCGTATTCTTAAAGCTTACATCAGCACAGCAGCTTTTCACAGACGGGAGACTTACAGGCAGAAAAGACCGAGTTGACGGATTGATCTCCTCGGTGTCAAATGGGATCAGTCGGAGCAGAGAACACCAGGATTTAGAAGAAATCATCCAAGCTCTGCTGCAGTGGAGGGTCTGTTGGTCTTAGTGTAGCTGTGAGGGTTAAAGTCCTGCAACAAAAATCAGTTTTCAATCCAGTTTTCATTAAGAAGATCAGAACTGAACATTTGGACAAACTTCTGTTTCTGCAGAAAAATCTACTATAAACTTTATTGACTTAGAAACTTCCATCATAGTCAAATGTGTGTCCAACAGTGGACTGTTTAGGAAGTCCAACTGTTTATGTTCTACCTGAGCCATCAGTCTTTGTTTTTGGAGTACAGCACTTTAATTTGAAAAGCTTGATATTTTACCAAAATAATTTACTTTATGCTTTATAGTGTGTATAAATCCTCCTCCATCTCCACCTGTCCTCTCCATCTTCTCCTCTGACTCCAACTACCTCCATGTCCTCCCTCACTGCATCCATCAATCTCCTCTTTGTCTCCTA
>JAFBJS010000691.1:0-105154 GCA_016785265.1 Paraplagusia blochii | reverse complement strand
GTCCCTCCTCTGAACATGTCCAAACCATCTCAATCTGTCTTCTCTAGCTTTTTCTCCAAACCTTCCTGTCTGTGTTGTCCCTCTGTGTCTCCTGTCTTCTGTCTATTCCTAGTGTCTCTTAACCATCCATCATGGTTGGTCTCACCACTGTCCTATAAATGTTTGAAGTTTGTCTGCTTTTTTTCTTGTCTGTCACTGCAGTCATTTTGGACACTAATTGGACAGTAATCCAGATTAACAGATATAAATCCATAATTTCTGCTCTGGACAGTGAATCTTTCTATATAGAAAAAGTTTAAGTGGAAAAATCAATTTTAATCAAATCCTGAGACTGAAAATTAACGTTGAATAGTGATCTTTTCAGAATCGTACACTTGTCAGCACTAGTACTTGTCAAGCACTAGTCAGCTTGTTCGCCTTGGAAGCAGCAAGCAGAGAGTCGTGGGTTCGATTCCCAGTGGAATTCCATGAGTTACTTTGGATAAAACCTTCTGCTAAACGTATAACAGTAGATGAGTTGGTGGTTTTTCAGTGAGATGATCCGTGATCTGAAGGTTCAGAGATGGAGAAACGGAGAAAATAATTTGCGGTGAAGCTGCATGTTCCGACCGCACTTTAAACCCTGCTGAAAGGAGGATTAGGCTGAGTTTAAATTTATAGAAGTGAGACCAGATGTGTGTGTTTGTGTGTGTGGACGGTTCTGCGTCAGTGATTCCCAGCAGGACGACAGGAGAGGTCAGGAAGGCGCTCCGGGTTCTCAGACTGTAGAGCTGCCAGTGAGGACTTCGAGGAAAATGTGGTTGTTTAGATCCATCACACACACACACACACACACACACACACACACACACACACACACACACACACACAGGGCTGATATTTATTAGGTCTCCAGGGCGCTGATATAATGCGTCCTGGATGGATGAGCTCATCTGTGCAGACAGACACCGAGCGTCTCCACGCTCTCATCTGTTTGTGTGTAAATAAGTCTCCGTCCTCAGCGCTTGTTGTTTTGGTTCATTATAAATAACACAGCTCATTGTCATGACACAGTAAATGAGCGGTTGCTGCTGCCACCGTGTTGTGTTTGTTTGGCTCCTCCTCTTATTTCCTGTTTATGTCCTCGAACCCGTCAACATGTGGCTCCAGTTTGAATTCTCTGTAATTACATTGAAAAATGTATTTTTGACGTGTCTATCTACCTGTCTGTCTGCCTGCCTGTTTGTCCGTCTGTTCAACTGTCTGTCTGTTTATCTGTCTATCTGCTTATCTGCATGTCTATCTTCCTACCTATCAAACAACCTGTCTGTCTATCTGTTTATTTACATGTCTATCTACCTACATGTCTGTCTGTGTGTGTCTTGTGTCTGTCTATTTGTTTATCTGTCTGTCTTTCTTTCTATCTGTTTTTCTGTCTTTCTGTCTGTCTATTTGCTTATCTGCATGTCTATCTACCTACCCGTATGCCTGTCTATCTGTCTCACTATCTGGGTGTCTATAGTTCTGTCTACCTATCCATCTGCTTATTTACATGTCTATCTACCTACCTGTCTCTCAGTCCTGTCTGTCTGTCTATCTGTTTATTTACACGTCTATCTACCTACATGTCTGTCTGTCTGTGTCTCTCGGTCTGTCTGTCTGTCTCTTGTGTCTGTTTATTTGTTTATCTGTCTGTCTGTCTTTCTTTCTTTCTTTCTATCTGTTTTTCTGTCTTTCTGTCTGTCTATCTGCTTATCTACATGTCTATCTACCTACCTGTGTGCCTGTCTATCTGTCTCACTATCTGGGTGTCTATATTTCTGTCTGCCTGTCTATCTGCTTATTTACATGTTATCTACCTACCTGTCTCTCAGTCTGTCTGTCTGTCCGTCTCTGTCCCTCATCATATAGTGTAATTAAGAGATAAACATTGTTCCTAATATAATAATTGTTTTTTGATGCCTGGTCTATTATTATAGGGTGGTGATGTCATCAGGACTTAATGATGTCACAGGATGTCAGCAGCCAATCACAGGGCTGTACCCAGTACTGTCTTTCACAGAGAGAACACCTTTCAGGTAAGAACTGTAAAAATAAAACCATCAAAGTGAGAAAAATGTCTGAAACAGAACAAAACTGAACAATGAAATGAGTGACTTTAGTGACGGAACAATGACCTCAGGTCACAGGTCAATAAATACGTCTGTTGTTTTTTACACTGAAATCTTCACCAGGAGGACATTTTTACTTGTTCTCATGTTGTATGGATCCTCTGGTTCAGATCAGGTGAATGAGTGAATGACTTGTTTGTCCTATGATTGACTGGGGGAGGGTCCAGGATGTGACCCGCCTTTACCATAAGACTGCTGGGATTGGCTGTAGTTCTGACCCAGAACCATGTGACTGTTAGAATTTTGCGTCAGGCAAATAAATGTGATTGTGATGCATCAACAATGAGAAAACAAATGAATGAAAATTACATTTTTTACATTTACAAATTACATTTCTGCTGGGTAACGTACATGTTACATCATTATTGCCGAGGCTGAAGTCAGTATTTTGGACTTTTATAACCTCTTTACTTCCATCAGACACTTGTTATCAGTTGAAGTGGGAATAAAAACTGAAGTCCCTGGTGTAAAGGCAGCCTGTTGGAATCTGAAAAAGAGTCAAATTGTCCTAAAATAAAGTCCATGCTGCTGAGAGTCTGACCTTGATGAATTATTTTTATAACATGATGAACAATGTACAATATATTTAACTCCAATAAATAAAAACCAGTTGCAGAAGAGAGTTGTTACAGTTGTGCAGTTTCACAACCAACTCTTTGGTCTTGAAATAATTCAGACAATTGATTTAAAGTGACGCCCGAAGAACAAATATAAGGAGATCACGCCCCAGTCCTCCTCCTGCTCCTTCTACGCCTCCCTGTCCTGTATATGTTCTGTTCTGTTCTGTTTTTCAGTCCAGTTATAAATCAGACGCAGCAGCCGCCGCCGCCGCCGCCTGCTGACGACGGCAGCTCGCAGCAGAGTTCACGCCAGACTTTACAAACGTCCAGTGTTTACTGTCAGTGGGATGAGTTACTCCTCGCTGAGATACAAAGTGATGTGATGCAACCACACTTTATCGGCTGATGTTCATTAGAACCAGCTGCTGCTGCTGCTGCTGCTGCTGCTGCTGGAGGAACCTTCAGGCCTGGAGACACTTGGAGATAAACCGCAGCAGAGATAGTCAAGGACGCCGTGTCAAAATATACATTAAATTACAAACATGCGGTACCCGGCACTTAGTGGCGTCTATAGACTTTGTTTAGCTGGTTACCAGGGCGATGAGGAGGGGAGGAGGGGCGAGTTGGGGAGGGGTGAGATGTTTTAATGTTTTAGCCGTGTGTGTAATGAGGGGGTAGAGGACAGTAAGGAACTGCTGTGGTGTTATTTACAGCCTGAGTGCGACTGAAGGAGTGGGTTAATAAAATCAAGTGCAGCTGTACTGTACCGTACTGTACCGTACTGTACCGTACTGTAGTGGATTAACATGACTCACATATTAATCTTTAACACATGAAATGTTACAGAATCTGGGTTCAGGAGAAGGTCCACAGAACCTGGACGTCTTCAGGCAGTGAAACCCTTTCACCCACAGACTTGACTCGCATTGTCTCACATTGACTTCTAGTAGTGGACAATGTCTCGTCTAACGAAAAGACGTCTTGTTCGCTGGTCCCTCTTTTGTTGCTGTAGTTGCGTTCAAAGCCCCATCGCTAGATGTTAAGTAGAGTTTTGCGATTTTATTTTTACGTATATATCGATAACAGATGAATTGAATTCTGAGCTGCCAAAATTTTTGACCTAAAATTGTCTCCAAAGTGTTTTTTGTTGTAAGATCTTAACGATCGGCCGATATTATTGGCCTGATATGAGAGTCATTATGTGAGAGACGATGATACTTTGGGTTTGGGTTTCGCAAAATTTACTAAAATCAGAGGTTTACCATAAACAGCAGGAAGGTTTGGAGACAAAGTTAGAGAAGACAGATTGAGATGGTTTGGACATGTTCAGAGGAGGGACAGTGGAGACATTGGTAGAAGAATGATCCTTGAGATGGAGCTACCAGGTAGGAGACAAAGAGGAGATTGATGGATGCAGTGAGGGAGGACATGGAGGTAGTTGGAGGGGAGATGGAGAAGGTTGAGTTGCTGTCACAATCCCTGAAAAAGGGACAAACCGAAAAAAGAAGACAAACAGGGGACAAACAGCAGCAGACATCTTTATCGGTCGATATTGGAAAATGAAATGTTTGGAGAATATTGGCAAAATTGAAAAGTAGCAGAAGTTTATATCAGACTTCCCTTGAAAAAGTTGTGATTGTATCACAAACTGAGGCGACACAAACAGAAACCAGTGACCAGTGCAGACTCGTCTGACAGTTTCAATATAAGTGAAAGCAAGAAGGTGAGTCGCAGGACCCAAGTCCTGGCTGCAGAGGGCGCTGCAGAGGTCCTGGCTGCAGAGGGCGTCAGGTGAAAATATCTCAGATAAAGATTCCATCTCCAGGATTTGTAGAATAAAACTTTGTTTTCAAAGAACATGCAAGATTTTAGACAAGTCTGGGTTCTGGAGATGTTCTGGTCAGACCGGAGATGTTCCCGAACTCTAATTTCCTGGTAACAAACTGGGATGAGAATCAAGAGTTTCAACACAGAACACACACTGATGAATGTTCATTGATAACCCAACTATTAGGCCTGTGTGCTGTCTCTTATACACATCTAGATGTGTATAAGAGACAGATACCTGTACCGTATCCTCCTGACTGTTGACATTAGGGGTGCATCCACTTCCACACCTTATCTTATCCTAATGCTCGGCTCATTGCCCAGAAGGTTCAGGTCTGAGCTCAGGTTTCCACAGGAGTCTTGAAGTCCCAGACCAGCTCCAGTGTTTGGAGAAGTCCTTCACTAAACGTGGTCTTCAACATTGTCAGCTGTTAGTATTGTCCACACAAAGGGTTCTGCAGTGTTGGGCAAGTTACTTTAAAAAAGTAACTTATTACATTACTAGTTACTGCTCTGAAAAAGTAACTAGTTACATTACTAGTTACTAAATTATAAAAGTATCTAATAACTAGTTACTTTACTTCAACAACTCCTCTCTCTGTGACTGGGAGAAACCCTCCATTTGGACCACAGAGCCCCCTTTATACCACAGTAACAATAACTGCGTTACTGAATGCGAAAAGTAATGCGTTACGTAATTAGTTACAGAGAAAAGTAGTTTAGTTACATAACAGCGTTACAAGTAACGCGTTAGTTTCAACACTGGCGTTCTGAGATGTTTACCTCATGTTTTAGAGGCAAACAGAGGCATTTATCCATATCGTAAAATTAAGTATTCCTAAAATTCCGTCAAAACCGGATATTGGCAAAAGTATCGAGCATTCTTAAAATGTACCAAACTTTCTGGACTATCAGTCTTACTTTTGTCATCTGTGGACTGGGTTTGAGACGTACACTTTGGACCTTGTAAATTAATTTTCTATGTTTGTTATTTTGCCACTGACAGCCACTAGAGGGCACTCTACGTACAAGTAACGGCTACTACTATACTGTGGAACATTTAGATTTTTGTCAGCCAAACATCTAAGTACGTCGATCATCTAAAGAGCAGCTAGAGGGTAATCCAGCTGACTGTTTTGGATTATGAATAACCCCAGGTTCCGTCTTGGTCTCTGGTTCCAGTTTCATGCACAAAATAATTTTCATAAAATGGTTATATAAGAGCTTTTATTTTGGTAATTCCATCTTCATGTCCTGGTTACATCAGGTTCCTCCGTGAAGAGACAACAGTACAGTGGACGTTTCCACCCAGCTGCGAAGGCCAGAGAAGGACAGTTTAGTAAATACAGGATAGTGTTGACTTTCCATCCCTGGTGGGTTTTATTTGGTTAAATCTCCTCCACCTCAGACTCCACCTCAGACTCCACCTCTCAGTCTCGGCTTCAGGCTCACGGCAAAACTTTCTGTCATCGCGTCCTAACGTTCCTTCATCTTGTCATCGACGCAGCCCTTTAATCCAAATACTCTGAGAAGTTAAGCCAAAGACGTCACTTTGTGGTCTGTTTATAAAGTCTAAATTGTCAAAAACTGACGTCCAGTCCATCGGTCTGATCCAGTCCTCAGTGGAGGACATCAAACCTCTGGTCCCTGTGAGGAAAAAGACAAATTACACCAGTGTTTTTTCAATTACAGCCAGTTTGGCTCTGACCAGTTTTTCACATATGGAGTTGGACTCTGTCTCGTTGCTTCTCTTATGTCATTAGGTTGTCCTCTGGTGTCTTCATGGACTATGTGTGCAGTCTGGGGTCTGTTCAGGACAGATGAGGACAGACCTTCATCCTGAAGCCACTTTTCAAATCTCCTTCTTCATTCGATCGTCTTCTTCACAGTCCCTTCTTACTCAGTTCAGCCTCAAGGATTGTGTTTTCTCCATCTCTAGGATCATTCTTCTACCAATGTGTCCACTGTCCCTTCTCTGGACATGTCCAAACCATCTCAATCTGTCTTCTAGCTTTTTCTCCAAACCTTCTTGTCTGTGTTGTTCCTCTAATCACCTCATTCCTGATCCTGTCCATCCTTGTCTCTCCTAAAGAGAATCTCAGCATCTTTAACTCCTCCACCTCCAGCTCTGTCTCCTGTCTTCTGTCTACTCCTAGTGTCTCTAATCCATCCGTCATGGCTGGTCTCACCATCTTCACCTTAGCTGACTCTCTTCTATCACGGCCTTTCTACAGAAACAATCTTATTGGAGGTTCTAGCAGTGAGACGTGGAGACACCATGATTAACTCACCTTGAACATCTCATCCAACCCTGTAGGACCAAACCAAGGAGACTGTTTGTCTTTGTTTGGTCTCTTAGCTCCATATGCTGCTGATGTAGGTCGATCCCTGAAGTGTCCATGAAAGAGAGTCTCAGCATCTTTAACTCCTCCACCTCCAGCTCTGTCTCCTGTCTTCTGTCTATTCCTAGTGTCTCTAATCCATCCGCCATGGCTGGTCTCACCATCTTCACCTTAGCTGACTCTCTTCTATCACAGTCTTTCTACAGAAACAATCTTATAGGAGGTTCTAGCAGTGAGACAGGGAGACACCATGATTAACTCACCTTGAACATCTCATCCAACCCTGTAGGACCAAACCAAGGAGACTGTTTGTCTTTGTTTGGTCTCTTAGCTCCATATGCTGCTGATGTAGGTCGATCCCTGAAGTGTCCATGACATCATGACTTGGCTCTGATGGTTGAGATCGTGACAGATCCTGGTGGAGATCTTACAGGTGGATGTGGGTGAAGTCAGAGTCGAAGGATGAGAGTGTCAGAAGATCTCCATCAGAGTTTACAGGAAGTCCATCCATCTAAGCAGACAGTCTGTCAGCCTGGCTGCCTCGGGTCAATGTCTCCCTGCTGGACACGAAAATTTAAGCCAGGTATGAGCAAACTAAGGCCCGGGGCCCAGATGTGGCTCGCTGGGAAATGAAATCCGGCCCACCACACTTGTCCAAATTGCACTACTCATTCATGTTATAATTATTCTTCTGTATTTTACCCTGCGTTGTCAACATCTATCCAATAGATGGCGTGGAACAGGCTTTATTTATGACTTTTACACAACATTTATCTGAGTTCACACAAATGTTCCATTTATCTGCTCCTGACCTGGTCCTAGGGTCAGATTTTGTGCATCACCTGTTCTAGGGTCAGGTATAAATGTTCCTTAAGCACCGCAGCACTCAAACTCAGTCCCGCGGACCAAATGTCGCCCATTTAGGTGCTTTAGTCAGGACCTCAGGAGCTTTGGTTTCCATATTGGTCCAAACTGGTGAGTTCCTTCACCTGATGAATAAAAAATACAATTGTAGAAATGTAAAAAGAAATAAACTTGTTTCTGCTTTAGAGTCTTTAAAAAGGAACTGAGAGGCTGATGAAGCTCCAGTGAAAATAATATTTATCTCCAGAGAAGTTTACTGTAAGGAGTGAGTGTTCATTTCAGTGAGTGTTTGGTTTTTGGGCAACATTTTGCTCCATTTCTTCTCCCATCGTTCACACTGACTGTGTTTTATTGTCATTCTTCAGACTCCAGCTCAGAGTCGTCATCATATTTTCCCGTCACAGCCTCTGAAACATTAATGTGGGAATGTGTCTTACATCAGAGTGTGTCATCCATCGACCACTGTCTGTCTCTCTGTCTGTCTGTCTGCCACACTCCTGGTCTGTTGAGCAACATTTCCTCCTTGTCCGTGTCGGGCCTATCACCAACAAACATCTGTGTTTGGACTGATTACATCTGCTCACATTTGTTCTACTGTCGAAACCTTCAGGCGCAGGTAGAGACAAGCAGCTGACCTTGGCACTGATCCGATCAGATGATACTGTTCCCTGGAAATCTGTGTGGATTCTGATTCATCTACACTAGGGGAGTCAAACATATGGCATGCGGGCCAAAACTGGGCCACATGTGGAATTATGTAATGGATAAACACAAGTTTGAAGTAACTGAAACCATGTCTCCAAGTCTAGTGTCTTCAAAGACGTCACATTTTCCCAGAGATTCTTAGCTCCTGTCGATCCTTTTGCCTCCAGTCTATGGTCCAGCTCAGCCCAAACCATCTGGACTTTTGGACTTGGTTGAGGTAGAACCTGATGGTTTCTACATCTACAACATCTCAGGAAAAGTCTTAAAAATAGTCAGATATAGTCATGAAAATAAAGGAAACACTTAGAAAGAGAAGGTTTGTCCTGTACTGCATGAAACTGGAAGTATAAAACTATGAATTTTATTTTAATTATTTTATCGTTTGACTGGTGCAGGTCTTTTGAAGCAAATATTTTTCATTTCCTTGTTTCTACCAATATCTCAGCAGTAAAAGACTTGATTTACTGCTGAATTTTTAACCCTAAAACTCATTCAATAAATTTATTTCGTCATAAACAACAATATAACTTTAATAAATAACAATTGCAGAAATATTTGTTAATACATACATGAAACAAGTAGCTACAAGTCTTTCAATTACCACTGGCCCTTCAAGGGGAAGTGTCTAACTGCAGACCTGAGCAAACTAAGGCCCGAGGGCCAGATTTGGCCCGTTTGGAGTTTCAATCCAGGCCGTCAAACCTGTCCAAATAATACAAATTATATATATTATCTTTATATTTCTGCCTTTTCTGTGCAATTCCAGCATTTCCTAAAAATTCTTGCCAGTACTGCCCCCCAGAGGAAAAAGGGTTTGAATCCCCTGCATTTAAGTGAGTATTTGATGGGAGAATCGTCCTGTCATTCATTAGGCAGAGAGAAACTGGTAGACCCGTAATCCAAGTTCTCCACTGACACTAGAGTGGAGTGATCTCCTCTCTCCTCTCAGCCACCCAGAACTTTGACCATGACTGGACTCTAACCTCCAGTTCACCTTTGTTCACACGACTTCACTGAAGAACGACGTCTAAAAATGCTTTGGAAGCATCGTGGTGTCAGGCAGGAGGGAACGTGTTCCAAACCTTGTATTTATGACAGACATTTACCGGTGAATTGAGAAGATAACGATGATCTAATGTTGTGGAATAAAAGACCTGTCAGTCTGGTCATTAAAGTGCATGTGATGCAGGTTTGAAACACGTATCATTCCTTCAGAATAAAACAGCTTCCAGGCTGGTGATGTGGCGACACCTCCTCCTGTTTATGTTGGCAGATGAGTGAATTACGTTAGAACCTGATCTGACTGATAGTTGGCGCTCTAAGCCAAAAAACTCAGATCATCAGTGATTGAATCAAATGATTGTTTCACTGGGAACAAATCCAGGTTTGTCCTGTTGACATCATGACATTTTGGACTGATATTCGAGAGACTTTACGTTTTTATTCCACATTTTCTTTGATTGTTGTTCTGTCTTTTGTGTCAGAACAATTAGCAAAGAAAATATGGAATCTTCTTCTGCTAGGTGGCAGCAGATGGTTGTTGAAATGACAACTAGCTGTTAAAGAAGAAGATCTTTGTGAGTGTCTGTCTTCAATTCCTGCCAGTATATCAGAGCAATGTCTTCAACTAAACAGGATGTAGTCCTGTCCTCTCCATCTTCTACTCTGACTCCAACTACCTCCATGTCCTCCATCACTGCATCCATCAATCTCCTCTTTGTCTCCTACCTGGTAGCTCCATCTCTAGGATCATTCTTCTACCAATGTATCCACTGTCCCTCCTCTGGACATGTCCAAACCATCTCAATCTGCTTTTTCTCCAAACCTTCTTGTCTGTCTTGTCCCTCTAATCACCTCATTCCTGATCCTGTCCATCCTTGTCTCTCCTAAAGAGAATCTCAGCATCTTTAACTCCTCCACCTCCAGCTCTGTCTCCTGTCTTCTGTCTATTCCTAGTGTCTCTAATCCATCCATCCTGGCTGGTCTCACCACTGTCCTGTCCTGACTCTCCTCCATCAAATTCCACTTCTTCTTCTTTCATCTTGTCCCTTTTTCCTGGGTTGCCACAGCGAGTCAACATTTTCCCTTTCACCCTGTCTTCTGTATCCCCAACTCTACCTCCATGTCC
The DNA here is from genome assembly GCA_016785265.1 of Paraplagusia blochii. Lineage (NCBI taxonomy): Eukaryota > Metazoa > Chordata > Actinopteri > Pleuronectiformes > Cynoglossidae > Paraplagusia > Paraplagusia blochii. The sequence goes on along the minus strand of JAFBJS010000691.1, from coordinate 94,578 downwards.
TCCCTCACTGCATCCATCAATGTCCTCTTCATCTCCTACCTGGCAGCTCTTCTGTCAGGTTCCACAAAAGGTTCATAAAGTCAGGAAACAATAGTTTAGATGTAAGTTTATTTCGTCTTTTGCAGGAACTAAGTTAGTTAATAAAATAAAATTTTAAAAAGAGAATACAAAGTCTCTCCATCTTGGTGATCAGTTTGACCAGTGTGGACCATGAAGCTGCTGTAGGAACAGCTCTGACCTCCAGACTGAGCCTCCACTACACGTGTTGTGTCTGGACCCTGGAGATCCATAAAACCTTGAAGTTTAAGAGTGTGTTTCCCGTCACTTACCCGTTGATTCTCATCCACCTACTCTCCCTTTCACCTCTCTCTTACATCCACCCACACACACACACACACACGGCGGCAGTTGACAGTAAGCAGAGATGTTTAAGTTTTTCGTCCCAGTCTTGGTGTGTGCACGGAGACACACACACACACACACTCTATCTGGTGTGGAATGTTTGCTCTGTGGGGGTCCTGTTACGAGGGGGAGGGGGCGCTTCATCTGTCTGACCTGTGAAGCTATCAGACAACGGTTGAACAGAATGAAAAAGAGAAGTTTTAACAAAAACAAGGAAAAATGTGGATAAAAAAAAGAACATTTTAGTTGAGATCAGTCAGTTGGAGGCTTTCGTTCAGAGATATCGTAAAAATGTTTCCACGGAGCTGAGTTTCTAATCTCACACCTTATCACAGGGTGAAAAGTCTGCCCTCAGACCCGTTACAGCTTTTATCTGTTAAAAATACCATTAGAAACGAGAAGGTGGTGGAGATAATGACAGAGAGACAGGATTACAGACGTGGACCCATCACAGAGTAAGAACTGTCTTCCAGAAACAGATGTCAGTGGAGAAAATCACTGCACAACTGTATAATGATCGGTCCTACAGGAGGACAAATCGGTACTATTATGTCCTCAGCTCCTGCTGCTGTGCTAGCGAAGATTGTCGGCTCGGACCGGTCCACTGGGGGACAGTTATACAAAAAGTCCAACCTGGTTTTTCTTCAGTTTATGTCTCATTTTATTGCCTGGTTCTAATAAAGGTCTGTGCAGATTCACTTGTAACTGGATTTTATTTTTCCCAATTAAAAAAGACAATCTGTAAATTTACTCCAACCTCCCAGAAATCTAGTAATATTCAATAAAAAAATAAAAGACTTCATCAGTTTCTCATGAAATTCTTTATTTAATGAATGAATTGCTTTCATCCCCAAGGAGAAGTGTTGTTAAACAACTAAACTAAACATAACATCACAAGGAAAATCTTCCAAAAGTTCCTTGTTCCTAACTTGACAATCCTAAATGTTAGAGAGGATGTACTGTCTCCAGGGTAAACATGGCCAAACTAAGGCCCAGGGACCAGATGCTGCCCGTTCAGCTCTGCAATCCGGTCCTGCCAAATTTATCGAATTCTAGAGTTGGTTCGTGTTGCCGTTACACTTCTGCCTTTTCCCTGCAATTTCCACGTTTTCTCATTAATGGGAGGCATTTAGCTTCTGTTTTGTGATTTTTTTTTTCCATGTCATTTATCTTAGTTCACCTGAAGACTCCAGCCAACATCTCCAAACCGTGTCCATGAACCCAACTGTGGCCTACAAGTCCAAAGGTTTGTCAATCCCTGAACTAGGAGCTCCACTGTACTTGTTGTAATTTTTATTTATATGCATTTTTGGGTTTAAAAACATATGTAATGCAGCTCAACACTTGACCAAGAAGAGAAAAGTTTGTTTCAACAAGTGAGTGAAAATTTGAAATGATCAAATGTCTCTGAAAACCTTCAACACTTGCACCAAACAGGACGGAGGAGAAGGAAAGAAGTGGAAACCTTGTTAAACCTTCTCCGTCCTCCCTCTCCTCCCATAACATTTACTACTCTTTCCATGTCGTTCCTCCACTGACACCTCCCACCTCCTCTTTCATCCCTCCCTCTCTCCTCCCTCTTCAGAGCTGGAGGAGAAAAGCGATGAACCTGAGACTTTAAAACAAACCAGAGAGCCGGCAGCGGAGAGAACAGAACACACACACACACTCTCTCACACACACACACACACACTTGGATCATGCTGACAGCTGTTGAGCTCTGACTGATCTGCAGTGAGCGACGCTGGACGGCAGAGCTGAGGTAGGGCTGCAGCAGCTGTGAGCGCTGATGACATCACTGCTGTGTTTTATGGCTGTTACATAAAAAAAAAAAACAAGAATGGTTTAAAAAAGCAGTTTATCTGAGAATGAATGAGTTTATTGATGTTTGATTGAATCTTCTCTCAGAGACCGACTCCACAGGATTGATCCGTTCTTTGATTTCCTTTGAAATCCTTTTGATGATCTGAAAAAGTTTTATCGGCCGACCACACTCTGAAGATCACAACTTGTCTCTTTTGTTCGTAGAGTGAAGACTGTTGACATTGAGACGCAGAGCTTTCTAGGAGAAGACGACCTGAGGCTGAGCTCCAGGACAGGGGGATAAATCAGAGCCCTCCCCTGCAAACTTTCACCTCCCAACCTTTGTCTGTGAGCCCCCACCCCCTCCACAGACCCTCAGCACACACTGAGGCTCCACTCTGTTGTGTCTTGTCCAGTGCAGACAGAAGAACTCATGGAGGCACCTACCCTGGCTGAGATGGGAGATCTTTGTGGCCAGTGCTCTCCTTCTCCAGAGGGGGAGACGGTGTGCTCCGCTCTGACCCGTTACGAGAACACGCTCAGGGATGCCATCAGAGAGATCCACCTGGACGTCAGCGCCTTCAAGTTGGGCATGGAGCGGCGTCTGGAGGAGACGGCCAATCAGAGCGGGCCTTTGGGTCGAGCCGTGGCTCAGCTCCAGCAGGAGAACAGGCAGCTGAGGAGTCAGCTGGACGCTCTGGCTCAGCAGGTGGAGCTCTTGAGCGCGATCAGGTGTGACCGGAGCAGCGTGAAGACCAACAGCTACAACGGCCTGAATCACAAGAACCTCCTCAACGACATTCAGGAGAACCATGCGGAGATTAAAGAGGTGGTCTACGGTAAAGGTCAGGCCCACACGCAGAGCCAGGCCAATGTCCACGTCCAGCCCTGCTCCCTGGGGAGTCCGACCCAGAACTACAACGGCTCCAACGGGCAGACGAGCCCCCCGTCGCCCACCGTCACCTTCTCATCGTCCCCCAGCTCCAGCAGTCCTCCAGCCACCTCCAGGGTGTCCTCCATGGTGACCGGCCCGGTGTCCAACAGCCCGACCACCGCTCGCTTCTCCAGCAGAGCCACATTTGCTGTTTCCAGCAAGACAAACGTGAGTCTCAAATTTATTACTTCAGGTTCTGTTTGTTCTACTGATGTTGTTTTAGCAGCGTTTAAATGTTTAGTAATTGTTACGAACAAAACTTTGTTGCATTAAACTGACCTTAGAAATGTCCGATATTAACTTACGCCGCTTCATTTCCTGATCTCGAAATCAACTGATACTGGTTTTGTCGCAGTTTGCTCCAAAAACTGAAACCGCTCAGATCCCTATGTATGATTCCCATAAATTTGTTAAAAACCCAGACAATGTTTTATAGGATTTTCATTATCGGAAGAAAAACAAACAGCACGTTATGATGCTAACATATGGCTGGCCAATATTATCGGACATCCCTACTTAACATAAATATAGACGTTAAAAAGTCATCCATTTCACTAAAATAAATGATTTAAAAAATTTTGACGGCACTTTATTTCCTCTAAAGCCAGAGGCTGATCCTGACCCTCCCCCTCATTTCTTCGGGTTCACCAAATATCTGACGTTCCTTTTTATTGCACTGCTGCCCCCTGTTGGATCTATTCCTAACACAGTGATTGTTTTGAAAAAAAAGTCCGAAAGTCATCAGCAAAGAAACTGACTATTAGGTTGAGCTAAATCATCACAACATATTGACTATAATGATTGGACAACAATTACTAACAACACAAGATGAACTATTATCCATCTGTACAATTGGGGCCGTCCTTTATTAACTTTTGCCCAACACTTTGTCGATTTCTGATACCAATATCAACCGATACCGATATGTGTTACTGCTTTCACCAAAACTAAGGTAAATGTCCCAGAACCTTGTGAGTGATTCAATGAAATTTGGCAAAAACCAGGGATTGTGTTTTTTTTAAGTAAACTTGATTATCGGGGGGCCCTAACTGAAATATTATTTTTGTTTTATTTTATTTGGTAAATCTAGTGAAGGGCAGTGATTTACTAACTAAATACTGTGACTCATCAGCTTTTATAGTAACTAGTTTTAAAATGGTGTAAAAACTCAGCCTCAGCCACAGAGACTCCATATAAGGACAAGAACAACACTGGTTTTTCTGCACTAACGTCAGTGATGGAACACATACAGCTGTGAAGCAGATCAAAGTGAGAAATGATGAAAGAATGAAAGTGAAAATAAGACAAAATAACATTGTTTGCGTCATAATGTCAGACACAGAACAAACCTGCTTGAATTTGTCTAAAGTTTCACTGTTACTGACAATGAGAGACGAGGTCTCTGTGCTTTAACACAGTGGTCCCCAACCACTGGGCTGGGGGCCGGTACCGGTCTCCAGGTGAATTGTTTCTGGGCCGCAGAGAAATTGTCATATTTTCCAGACTATAAGTCGCACCAGTCGTCTAGAGCTGTGGACCCCAATCACTGGGCCTGGGACCGGTACTGGTCCGTCGATGAATTGGTGCCGGGCCACAGAGAAATAATGTTTCCTTTTGACTCAATCATTGATACAAGATTCTATTTTTTTAATACACGTCTGGTAGCAGAAAGTCATAGGCTGTGTTCACTTGAGAAATCCTTGTTATGCTCTTGTGTAGTTAATTTGGGTAGGAGGATTTTATAGGTAGGAAAATATTTCATAACACTAGAAATTTAGTTTTACTAAATGCTATTTATTTTGAATATCAGGTCACATATTCAGGTACAGGACGCCGTGCACTTGGTGTCAGTAAATCCAGATCTGGAGGCAGAACCAGTGTAAAATGGCAAAGACCATAATCCAGTAATTGCTGTGTAATTTCCTCGTTTGTGTTCGGGCACCAGTGTGGAGAAGCAGAATGAAGCTGTTGTTATTACAGCAGAGTGGATGTGTGTATGACACGCACCCACTCCCTGTCACTGCGTGTGTGTGTGTGTGTGTGTGTTGCCCAACAGGCCTGCGGTAACGCAGGAGGCTGTGGGATTACGGCAGTACGGGGACATGAGGGGCCGGGGCTCCTGGGAGGTGCGGTCAGCGCGGTGGTGTAGTTCAAGTCAAATATGTTAAATTGGTGTTGGTGAAATGTTGAGTGCTGCGGTCAGACATTACGGTGGTGCTGTTTCTAGAGGCTCATTTTTAGGTAAGTTCCTTCTGGCAGTGGATCTGAATATTTACTGCACTGATTCCCAACCAATGAGGGATCATTACGTCGTGGAATATCATCCAATATTTTCAATTGGGTTGAAAACTATTATTTGTCTCTTGAAAGGCAGAACAATTTGACACTCTGCTGCTAGGTGGCAGCAGTCACACCAGCCATCTAGAGCCTGTCTCTTATACACATCTAGATGTGTATAAGAGACAGGCTCCTGGGAGGTGCGGTCAGCGCGGTGGTGTAGTTCAAGTCAAATATGTTAAATTGGTGTTGGTGAAATGTTGAGTGCTGCGGTCAGACATTACGGTGGTGCTGTTTCTAGAGGCTCATTTTTAGGTAAGTTCCTTCTGGCAGTGGATCTGAATATTTACTGCACTGATTCCCAACCAATGAGGGATCATTACGTCGTGGAATATCATCCAATTACATTCAATTGGGTTGAAAACTATTACTTGTCTCTTGCAAGGCAGAACAATTTGACACTCTGCTGCTAGGTGGCAGCAGATGAAAAAAAAAAAAAAAAAAAATCAAGCTTTTTCTTTCTTTCTTCAATTCCTGCTGCTGCACATTGTTGTGTTCAACTAAACAGGCTAAGATTTTAGTAAATCCTGAACTTATTTTTCAAGTTAAAGATACTTTTTGCGAGTTTTGTTTGACGGTTCTTCTTGATGATAATTGTACCGTACATCAAAAAAAGGTTGAAAAAATCTGTTTTTTATTGAAAACAAAAAACTCCTGTAAGTGTAGTGTCAATAATCATGTTTACAGGAGAATTACCTTGAAAAGAGTTCGATGTTGAAACAATGTTTACATCTTTAATGAACCATAGTCAGGACCGAGGTCTGTGTTTTTATTTCCTTGCGGGTCACGGACAAACACAACCCTGCATTCCTTGGTCAAGGTGACTCGCAGCCTGTTCTGTACGTTATGATCAGGTTAATCATTCATATGAACGATACTCAGGTAGAGATAATTTTTATTTTAGCAGATTTCCTAAGTAATAAACAGGAAAAACAGAACGACTAAAGCGTCGTCTCTTTTTTTGACATTTGAAACACAAAGGAGGATTTTCTAGTTTCCATGTTATATAACTCCACTGACCTGCAGTTTTCCAGGTTTCCACTGGATTGAGAATGAGTTTGATTTTAAGAGCTGAGAGGATGTGATGTCACCGGTCACTGGTCAAAATTTCCAACTCTTATGTGTTGAGAAAAGTCTGAATAGTGAGGAGTGTCATTGATGACAAATGTGTCCAGGATCAGCTGTGATGGAAAGGATTCCTGGACAATAACATTTTGACAGAAATAGTTTCATCTTTTTCAGTTTCCTTCCTTTTTATTCAACCCTGTTTGTCTCAGTTTGGCAGCAGAAAGACTTCAGTTTCAGCATTAATTTTCATGAGCGTCTACAACAGTGAAGTTCCAACTTGTCTGGAGTTGGAACCTGTGAAGTATTTGAGTTTGAAGCAACTTGTTACGGTTTTAATATATGAATGAATGTATTTAAACCTCTTCACTTCCTGTCGTAAATATGAATTAGTTTTAATTTTAGAAATATTTCAGCAGTGGGACAGTGGGAACTACAGGTATGGAGTTTGATGTTCAGTTGGTTAAAGGTATGTCATGAGGGACTTGACAACACAGACAGATTAGAGTGAGGACATGCTATGACTCGAGGACATGAGACAAGTTTTGGGCTTTTTCTGTACCAGGTTTGTCAATTTTTTTTACCTTTTGCGGGTAAATGATGAAGGCAATATGTAGTTAAAAGTCATAGTATATGCTATACTGTATTTTACTTGCTCTTAAACATTTGCTATATTTTCCAGACTAAAAGTCACACCAGCCATCTAGAGCAGTGGTCTTCAACCACTGGGCCGGGGACCAGTACCGGCCCATGGGTGAATTGGTGCCGGGCCGCAGAGAAATAATGTTTCCTTTTGGCTCCATCTGTCTATTACCTGTCTCTTATACACATCTAGATGTGTATAAGAGATCATCAATAATGCAACTATATTTGATTAGGAAATATTTTCTCAGTGAAGACAACAACAATAAACTCAAAATGACACAGAGTCATTGATACAAGATTCTAACATTGTATACCGGTCTGGTAGGTGAAAATTATAGGCTGGATGCACTTGGGAAACCCTTGTTGTGTGCATGAGTAGGAACATTTTATAGGTAGGAAAATATTTCAGAATTTCCCGATTTTGTTAAGGTGTATTTATCTGCCACAACTTAATGTCATTAAGACATTTAACTGATCTGTGATGAAAAAAAGGTTTGCGAACACTGCTCTAGGGTGCCCTCTAGTAGCTGTTAGTGTGAAAATTGAGAATGTGTCAATTTATATATTTTAATTAATGAGGTAAATTTAAGGATAGCCCACAAACCCAGCTGAAGGATGGGGAAAAGTGCGAAAAAAAGTCTGGAAAACATGGTTAATTTTTTAGTTGGTCTTCAGACCAGGAGTTTGACTTTACTGTCAGTTCATTCCTACAAACACAGCCGTGAGGTTCAACCGTACGGATCATTGGCGTTTGTTTCTTCTAACCTTCTTATTTTGCTTGTTTGCCAAATCCTGTCACACAGTCGCACAGATATCCCTTCTATTTGCACACATCATGCTAATGGCTCTACCTCTTTTAGCCGTAATTACCAAACTACGTGGTTGAATAGAACAGAGGAATGTTATCTTCTGTGAAATCATGTGGTCAGAGTTTGACAACACAAGGGTACCTTTGTTTGTGTGTGTCTGCCATGGCAGGACCCCTGCTGTACACACACACACACACACACACACACACACACACACAGAGTTCACTCTCACTTCTAAGTTGGCAACAAACCAGGCCTGCAAAATAATCAAGTTTTAAAAGTGAACAATGTAAAAATTTTTATGAAAGAGTAGATTAGTGGGACAGCAACTTCTTCAGACTAGAAGTTGTTGTCACCAATAAACGTTACTGTATATACTGTATATATAAATCCATCCGCAGTATAAGTCTCACCACTGCCCTCTAGTGGCAGACAGTGTGAAGACATATATCGACTCAATTAATGCATTATCTGGAGTAAAAGTTGCTGCAGAGTATAAGTTGCATCAGTGCCCTCTAGTGACGATAAGTGTAAAAACGAGAACCTATGTAGCTTCATTGACTGTATTATCGGGATTAAAAGTCACTCTGGAGTGCAAGTCACATTAACGCCCTCTAGTGGTTGTTAGTGTGAAAACACCAACCTGTATATACTCAACTGCCATATTATCTGGGCTTAAGAGTTGCTCTGGACAATAAGTCATACCAGAGCCCTCTAGTGGTTGTTCGTGGAACCAAACTATGGAGACTGAATTATTGTATTTTCTGGTGTACAACTCACACCAGCCAAAGAATGCATGAATGCAAAAAACACCATATAGAAGACACTCTGGACTATAAGTCACATTAGCTAGCTAGAGTGCCATCTTGTGGCTGTCAGTTTGAAAATCATAAATGTGTCAAATTATATGTTTTTATATATTAGTCCCAGCAGTGAATAAGTCACAGACCCAGGCAAGGGTTGGTAAAAAAAAAAAAGTTTGACGTATAAAACAAAAAAGCCAAACTTATTTTAAGACTTGAGTGTGGTTTCAATCAGGACTTTCCTTCGTCCCTGCTGACATTTTCAGCTCCACTGAACTTAACATTTACTCTGCTGTTTACACAGTGAGTTCATGCCTGGAAACGTCCTGAAGATCCGTCTCCAAACCCCCTCCACTGTCACTTTAATGGCTGACGTCCAAGTCTGTAGAATTATGTCTGTGTTGGTTCTGGTCTCCAGCTGTTACTATGCAACACACACACCTGCACATGCTCACTCACCTCCACACACACCTGTGGTGGCCCCGGCCAAGTCTGTGTGATGTATGATGTATGAGAACCCACCTGCAGCAGGAACTTCACAGGGAACCGTTACTGAGTCTCCTCTCCTCTCCCTGGACTTCAAACCAGACACCAGGTGAGGTATGAGGAGATCACTGGTACTGGTACAGTGGAGTCTTCTGTCTGTGAGCCCACTTGTCACTAATGTTATTCACCCTCTGCTTATATAAGACCACAGTTCTTGTGTGGCGACATCTGAGAAGCTCTGTCATAGTTTACTGGCTCTGTTTCAATCTCCTGATTCATGGAGATGGAATTCACATCAAATACTTGGATGATGATAGGAAATCCAGCTGAGTGTGGAAGAGTTTGTCTGTGTTGTAGTTCATAAAAAAGCAGCTGTAACTTTTCCCTGTCCATTGATGCAGTGTCTCTGACCCTTTTGACTCCAGACTGGAGGATAAATATAACCAAGAAATGATGCAAACTGCATAAAAAAACAGTGTTTTTTCCAAATATAATAATAAAGACAAGGTGGATCAACAAAGAGCTTTGTCTCCAAGTGGAGACAGTGGAGTTTTGAAGGCTTCAACATCTCATTAGAGTCATTTTCAGTGTATTGTGCAGCAGTAGGACTCCTGGAATTGGTCAGAATCAGATAATAAATAAAATAGAAATCATTCATTCGATCTGTGGCCCTGTACCAAGTAATGCAAGGACAGGTGTCAGCCCACGACCCAGTGGTTGGGCACCACAGCTTGGGCTAGGGGCGTAGTGCGATAGTGCGTAAATATAGTGGGTTGGATTTCAGACATGCCTGAAGTCGTCAGAGATGAAAATCACTTTACACTTAACCAGAAATCAGGCCAAATCGGTGAACATCGCACGACCAAAAAATCATGGCAAGACGCACAGTGTATGGTGGTCAGAGATTAGGATTAGGGACAGAGACTCCAGCCTAAATAATGTCTTCTCCTGCTTTTGACAACACACACACACACACACACCCTGTGTCTGTAGACGACACTGCTGTTGCCAATTATGCTGCCAGAACAGCCATGTCAATGGGCCATTGTGTGGCTTCTCGTGCTCCATTGAAACTCCATTGAGTGTGGAAGGATTGTAGAACCAGCTTCTCCTCCTCCACCTCCTCCTCCTCCTCCTCCACCTCCTCCTTCTCCTCTTTCTCCTCTGAATCACTTCCTCACTAATTCTCCTCTTTTCTTCTGTCCTTCTCCTGCCGTACTTCATTTCTACTTCAGAACCACAGGCTTGGACTTGGTTTAATTAATATCAGCCTGAGAGAAGCACAGGGCTTAACGCTTCACACTCGTGATGTCAAACATACGGCCCACAGGCCAATGGTGGTCCACTCAAATGTTAAGTTGCGGCCATCTTGATGTGTTAAAACAAAAAAAACTTTGTCCAGTAGTTACCTCCTATACCTTCATGTTTATATCTGGTAAATACCTGGGTGTTACCTGCTGAGCCGAGGTTTTTCTTAGTCAGAATTTTACTTTTTATTTTTTACACACTTTAAACTCTCTCTTCTTCTCTTCCTCTCGCTCACTGTTGGTGGTGTTTGCCGTTTGTCTGATCTGCTCCGGGGCAGATCAGCTAATCTGTCAGGTCATCACCTCATCTGTTCTTTATCAACACACACACACACACACTGTCTCTGGGTGCGTTTGATTTATGACCTGGTAAAGTTGCTTGCATCACCAGTTATATAACAACTGTTTTAAGAAGATTGATGTCTCCAGAGTGAGTTTTTTTTCTTCTTTTTATTCTTCTCCACATTTGGCCCTGAACGCTCGACTGATCAGGCAGTCACATGACGTCACACATGATGGGTTTGAAACAGAGTAGCAGCAGAGACAGGATTACTGGAAAAAAGGACAACGCAGAGGAATTCTGAGGTTGTTATAATAACAATTTGTGATTAACTGCTTCCCTGGGCTGAGCCAGAATCCAGACTGAGAAAATTTTGTTATTTGTGAAGCAAAATCTTAGATATTTGTGCTTTTTTATATGTTTACAAGTCCAAACACATTGTCTAATCTGAATAGAATATAATCTCTTTTTATGAAACTGTGTAGTAGCCAAATTGTTGAATTTCTGAGTCGTAAAAATACATTTCATAGAACGCAGTCTATAAGTCTTGAAGCTTTTAAGTTTTTCAGCCTGAAATCTAAAACAAAAACTGTCTTTTCATAAATCTTCCACCTGTCTTTTCTATCAACATATAGATATGATCTATAGCCATACCAGACATGGGCAAACTAAGGCCCGGGGGCCAAATGTGGCCCTTTCAGCCTTGAAGTCGGGCCCTGCCAAACTTGTCAAAATTATGATTAGTTTGTATTGAGATTATATTTCTGCCTTTTTCCTGCAATGTCCATGTTCCCCCTGTAGATGGCATTGTGAAAACTTAAAGTCTTTAAGCATTCTAGCCTTTATGCCTGGCTTATCTGCTCCTGACCCGACCCAAAGTTCTACTTTGGGACCTGTTGTGGTCCATGAGTTTAAATGTTGGCCCACGGCTGCATTACACCAACCTGTTACAGTTAATTTACCTCTCAATGAAAATTGGCTGTGAATCAGAGCCGTGTCTCTGTGTCGTTGACTGATTCCGTCTCCCACTACAATGATGTCATCAGATCATATCAGGTCTTATTCCTCCGTCCCGTCCCTGCACCCATCGTCTCCGTCTCCACTCTGACGTTTCTCAGCTCAACTTTGATGCTATCTGTCTTCTTATCGGCACACACTCCAGAGACACACACACTCCAGGCAGCAGACCGTGGTAACATGTAGCCTGCAGTGTTTTAGTTCAGTCCCCGTCTGAAGACAGGCTGATGAATAGATTGAGGACGTCCTGAAGGAGTCCAGTCCACGGAGCGTTGATTACAGCACTGCTCACGAGTCGCGGTGACATAAAAGGGTTAAGACGGGGAATATTTGTCCTCCGTTCAGCTCCGATGAAACAACACGCAGACTTTGTTCTGCTGGAATAAAACATTACGTCAAGTTGTGGACAAAAATGTTGTGGTTTATTTCTATTTTCAATGAGGTCATTGGCCGGGACAGCTCACTTGTATTACAGCATATGTTTAAATGCAGTGGTGCAGATGGTAAAGTTTAAAAAATGCTTTTCAGATGGATGACATAAGCACATATGTAGGACAGAATAACACAGACACAGAAAAGTCTTTGGACAGTTATCGTTTTTTTAACATTCTACAAGGGAAGTCCGATAAAATCAGCGGACTGATGTTATCAGCAAGATATTAACGTAATTATTTACAGTGTAGAGCAAGTTACTTACTAAATTATAAAAGTAACTAATAACTAGTTACTTTACTTAAACACATTAAAAAGTTTATTGTTGTGTATCAACTATAATAATGAAATGTAGTGGAACAATAAAAACAAAATCGATGTTTAGACATTTTGACAGACATCTTTATCGTAACCTCAACTTGTCACTTGGCGTCGTCTTGCTTGTGAGTGTGTCCTGCTGTACCGCGTCACGTGTGTGAGACTGTTTATTTCCCTATGAGGCAAGAAGACCCGCCCAGGTCTCTTGCTGATTGGTTTAGCCTGAAATGTTAACCTATGTCAACCAATCATCCCTCCTTTTCAACGCATAGGTTCCGGGAGAAACTGTCCATTTGGACCACAGATAGTAACAAGTAACGAGCCCCTTTACACCACAGCAACAATAATGTCATTACTGAAATGGAAAAGTAACGCGTTTTGTTATTAGTTACCGAGAAAAGTAGTTTCGTTATGTAACGGATTTTGTTTTTTTTTTGGGGAAGAAAACTCTGTAGCAGAGGCTCCTGGTTTTGCCAAATATTTTATGATCACTTGTAGGTCCTCACATGTTTACCAAAGTTTTGGGGGCAAAGTATACCATACATCAATGCAATTTTGGCATAATTATGTGATATCAGTAAGAAGGGAGTGGTCTGGAGGAGTTCCCTCTGACATCAACCAGAAACTGATGAAGTTCCTCAGTTGAGGAATGAAACGTCTTTTAACACCATGAAGAAGTCCAGTTGCTGAAAACTAAACCCTTTGTGGAGCTCATGACCTGGATAAACGTGAATCTTCACAAACTAGATTTCCATCATTTCCTGAAGGATACCCCCATGACGTTCTATCTAACTAACTATCGATACCTTGCTAGAATCACATATAGGGTTCTGATACAAAATCGGCAATCTGATATTGGCAAAGTTAATATCCAACATCCCTACTTACGCCTAATCTCCAGTATCTTTTCTAAGGCTGAGTTGTGACCCATCAGGGACTCATTCCAAGATCTTCTGATTAGGAATGACATCAGTCATGAGGTCTTATACAATAACAGGCTCCTGACACTGAAGAATGTACAATTACAAGTAATAATGGGTGATATAAATCTAGAGATATTTGATTAACTTTATTGTGAAGCAGTAAGAACTTTTTGGGGCCAAGGCGCCGTTACTTTGTGGAGTTATGTATGGGATCAGTGGTCAGACCTGATATACCATGAATCTTTTGAGGACAATTGGACAAGACTAACTAGCAATATATAACAAAGAAAACAATCACAAACCTTTTATTGATAGTTAAGTTCTTTGAAAGTGAATGTTGTTGGATCATTTGCGTGGTTTTTCCGTGTTAAGTTTAAATCACAGAGAAAACCTCTAGCTAAGGGGCAAAAGTGTGTGGAGTTGGGGGGTTGCACGTGCTTGGGGGTTTAACACAAATATGCAGCCACTCCCTGGCTACCCCTGGCTCCCTTAATGACTTCCAGACAATAGTCCATGTTCCCGTCATCATCGCTGTGGAAACAGGTTAATAACTGACCAGCTGGTGGGATGGCTCACCCGTCTTGCCCTACTTATCCTCCCTCAACCACGCTGGCCTGAAGGACCACTAAGCCTTACTGGAAGTCTCCTGGAGTAGAATTTAAGGTCAAGCACTTCAGCTCCGTCGGCTCAGTTCACATGGGAATATGGCACAGATTTCATTAAGCGGCACTCTGGTCCAGTGTTTTTGGAACAATGCCTGGAAGGCTGTGAAAGAAAATCAGTTTGAAAGTCTGGGTGGACGGGGTCTCGGAGGGGAGAGCGGGGCTTCTTTGGTTATCAGGTTCAGTCAGACATTAAGTCTCATACCACAGGAGGGTGAGACACGTTCAACTGCAACTCAAAATGTGAACATGGCCCAGAGTTAATATGTCTGCTGTCAGTCAGTGCGGCCATGAAATATGAAAAATTCCACAGAGGTTGGTCGCTGAGAGGAAGGCGGAGAGAGAAATGGAATATTACTGTGTCTCAACCTGAATATCGACCAATAATATCATTAAGATCGTCAATGTTTTTTCCATTATTCCCCGGATAATGAAAATCCCATAATACAACACCTGACTTTTTTCCAAATATCCTAGAAACCTTAACGTTCTGATATATTTACCTTAGTTAAATACCAGAATGGGAAATTTGTTTGGAAAATATCGGCAAAATTTCATATAGTTTATACTGTGTCACTGTCAGTGTTGGGACTAACGCGTTAGTAGAACTGAACCCATGTGTTGATAAGGAGCGATGATTGGTTGACATAGGTTAACATTTTAGGCTAAGCCAATAAGAAAGAGATCTGGGCAAATCCTTTTTGCCTTATAGGGAAATAAATAACCTCACACAAGACGACAGCAAGTGGAGAGTTACGATAAAAATTTCTAAACATCTTTTTTGTTTTTATTGTATCGCTACAGAACACAACACAATACTTTTATAATGTGTATTTATTATTATTATTTAAAGTAAAGTGATAAAGTAACTCATTATTTGTTACTTTTATAATTTAGTTACTAGTAACGTAACTAGTTACTTTTTCATAGCAGTAACTAGTGAAGTAACAAGTTACTTTTTTTAAAGTAACTTGCCCAACATTGGTCAATGTCTGCCTTTCAAGCAGAGTACAGGAGTCCAGAGTCCATTTATTTGGCGCCTCCAACAGGCAGCCTTTGGAAAGACACACTGGACGATAAAACAAGAATTTGGAATAGTCAATAATCAATAAAATTCAAGAAAAATTATCGAAAATATTCCAATATCCTTGAAGAAACTCTCCAACTCCGATGCAGAATCAGGGTCTCTGTAGCTGCTGGATAAAACCTGTCAACACGGTCTGTTTGGACATGTCTTCTCTACGTTGTCTTTCGCACTGTGATTGTTTTTTATCCTGTATATTTCTCAGTATTGGGTAATGATGGGTAGCTGAGATGAAAGGATCCATGTTGTCTTTCAGTCAGACGTAGTGAATGTGTCAGACTTACCACCTCATCACCTCGACCTCCTCTACCTCACTGCCAGGAATGGAGCAGGACCAGAGGACGGGGGGAGGGGGTGTGATGGGGAACATGGGGGAGTTGATCTCTATTATTGCCATATGTTGAAGCCATACATTAGCCAGAAACGAGTGCTATAATGAAAAATGATCGTTCACCCACATCAATGTCCTGAAGGACCAGGTTCTCTCAGAGACCTCTGGTGAATTTAATACAAGTGTAAGAACAGATTAGTTGACATCACTCACCAGACAGGGACATGTCTCATGTTTCATATTTCATAGTACCGTTTCATTCTGTGGTCACAGTGGGTGGTCCTTTAACGAGGACGTTGCTGAAGCAAAGCCCTGTTTCCCTGTTGGGTCTACAGACTGTACGGAGATGGTTGATGGAGCAAAAAGTGATAAATCACCATGTGATGGAGAACCAGGTGACACAAAATGGTGTTAAAAATACATTTATTTCCACAAATGAAAATATATGGGATAATACACTGGTGTAAAGGACGGATTGCTTTGGACCAGAGTCAGTGTCTCTGTCACTGGTGTGGAACTCCAGGGTTCAGGTTAGGGTTAGTATCTAGGTTGGCTTCCAGTTTGGTCTCCACCACCTGCAGGAAGGTATGTTGGGTGCTGTGTAATTTGGTTGGCAGTCGTGGAGACGTCTGTCCCTGCCATCTGTTTATGGATAACCATGTGGAATTGGACATTGGTGTCCAGTTTTTGTTCAGTTCTTCTGGCATGCAAGTGGGACATTGGAGGTTAAAACTGACTTTAAATGAACCATAAATGTGGACTGGACTGGACTGTCCTCAAACCACCATCGTCCATTGAGAATTGACGAAATAATACTTGAAACTCCTCTTTTTTTCCTTTTGGTTTCTCCCTTTTTTCCGTGGTTTCCACAGCGAGTCAACATTTTCCATCGTCCCCTGTCCTCTGTATCTTCTACTCTGTCTCTAACTACCTCCATGTCCTCCCTGACTGCATCCATCAATCTCCTCTTTGTCTCCTACCTGGTAGCTCCATCTCTAAGATCATTCTTCTACCAATGTGTCCACTGTCCCTCCTCTAAACATGTCCAAACCATCTCAATCTGTCTTCTCTAGCTTTTTCTCCAATCCTTCCTGTCTGTGTTGTCCCTCTAATCACCACATTCATGATCCTGTCCATCCTTGTCCCTCCTAAAGAGAACCTACTCTTAATACTAGTCCGTAAAGATTGTTCAGTAGACAATCGTCTTTAGACAAAGTCTGTGGATTAGTGGACAACCTTCACTTCCCACAACCTGAACCTTTTAAACTGTGAAATCCTTCATTCGTTCATCTTCATGGCGTTATCTGTTACCTGTTCACAGGGTAAGAGCTCTGGTGGATTCCTCAACCACTGGACCACCTCTGTTGCCTCACAGACAAAGTCTCCTAAAACCCTCAAACACAACATCCCTGTTTTGTTTGTTTTATATCTCGGAGAAAAACAACCTCAAAAACCTCAGAGAAAAATAGAAAAGTCTCCAAAATAGAAAATATCTTTTCCCAACCACTGCTTCTTGTCAGTGACTTCTTGTTTTAACCAGATGTTACGTCTCTTCCTATTGTCTCTGTCGTCTCTGTCTCCAAACATAGGAAATCAAGTTGTTGAGCTTCAGCTTCAAAGTCTGTGCTCATCTTCCTCACTCTCCTCTCACTGTTGTTTCCCACGATGTTTCCAGACCAAAATAGCAGACTGTGTGAATCTGCAGTGTTTTAAGAACAGGTGGTGTGAGTGTCCTTCCTCCTGAGGCTCCTAGGAAGGAAATGACAGAGTCCTGTGTCCTAACTGCTGACTGAGAAGAGTTTCACACAAAAGCTGTTTGTCTCTGTTTCTCTTCTTCTTCTTGGACTCCTCTCCAATGACGTTTGTTACAGAAAAAGCTACATTATTGTCTTTTTACTTGGTCAGCTAAGGTAAAGGGACAGGTTTACAAGACAGGGGTGAGACCAGCCATGATGGATGGATTAGGGACACTAGGAATAGGTAGAAGACAGGAGACAGAGCTGGAGGTGGAGGAGTTAAAGATGCTGAGGTTCACTTTAGGAGAGAGGATGGACAGGATCAGGACTGAGGTGATTAGAGGGACAACAAAGACAGGAAGGTTTGGAGAAAAAGCTGGAGAAGACAGATTAAGATGGTTTGGACATGTTCAAATGAGGGACAGTGGATGCAGTGAGGGAGGACATGGAGGTAGTTGGTTAATTTGTAACATCATCCAACTTTTTTTTTTTTACGTTATTGTAAAGAAAGAAAACGTTGATGGTGATAATATCACACCTGTAACGAACTCCTTCAACTGATTTCACTATAAACTCCACAAAAATCAGGGTTTAAAATTCTTTCCCGACACTTGGAGAAGACACAACAAACATCAGATCACTTTTCCACCTCTGAGCCCTAATCAAACACACACCCTCCCCTGACATTCCTCCTAAGGCTGACCTGTTCCCACCCACCACTCACCGTTGGTCCGAACATCAACAAAGCCTTTAATAAAAGTGTCAGTGATGATGATGATGGTGATGATGACCGTGACAGCTTAAACAATGTCCTCTGACCAAACACAGGACGTGGCACCGACGCAGCGCCATCGGACCTCCTGATGTCAGGACAGATCCTGGAATGTCCCACTTCCAAACACGTCCTCGCTTTAGTGAAGGAAGGGAGACAAACTCACGTTCACACTGGACTGTAATAAGGAACTCTTAGAAAGTAAATATTTAGAGTAAAATTGACGTTGATTGTTTTCCCTCATTAATCCAAATCTTTAATGTTGATGTTTTTCTCACATTAGTATTTGTTTCTCATTGTGTTTTTTTTTTATCTGTAGCCTTTACAGTTCATAGTTCACAGTTCACAACAACGTTTCCCAATCACTGGATGGGGACCCTCAGGTGGGTCACAAGCAGTGTTGAGCAAGTTGCTTTAAAAGAGTAACTATTACTAAGAGTAACTGTATTACTTTACTAGTTACTGCGCTGAAAAAGTAACTAGTTACGTTATTCAACTTCTTCTGCTTGTCCGTTGCCGGGTCGCAGGGGCGGCTAGCGCCACCCAAATCAAATTGCACCATATTGTGGGTGGTGGGCCCGCTTCCTTAACCACTAGACAACCACTGCCACTAGTTACGTTACTAAATTATAAAAGTAACTAATACCTAGTTACTTTACTTTAAAAACACAGTAAAAACACAGTAAAAAAAAGTTTAGTGTTGTGTTCTGTAGTAACTATCATAATAAGTATTTCATGCTTCAGGGGTTATAGCACTGGTCTTGTATACCAGGGTTGTGAGTTTAAATCTCACTGCATCCTGAGCCTTTTTGGGGCAGTTGGTAGCCTAGCGGTTAAGAAAGCGGACTTGGGGTTTTTACGGTTCAATTGTAGAAATCGAGCAGATATTGCGTAAAAAATTACTTAAAAAATAGGTTTAACTTATAAAGTTTTTATTGAAACCTGAAGCTTTCATTACATTTCAACACATTTGTTGAAGTCGTTACAGGGGCAGTTGGTGGCCTATTGGTTAAGGTAACGGACATGGGGCCGCAAAGTCTGTGGTTTAAATCCCGCTACCGCCAAGTTACCGCTGAGGTACCTTGAACATGGTCCCCCCACACTGCTCCCTGTTAAACACAGAGGCATAATTCCCCGAAGGATTTATAGAGTTCTGAAAATAAAAAAAAATAATTACAAAAATATATAAATTCTGTCAGTATATAGGGGATATGAACTGGTGGATCAACCCTAGACACATCTGCAAACCAAATATAAGTGAAATATACCAAACTGCGAACACGATTTGGACCCAGGACCCCGAGTTTGACACGTGTCCATTAGTGTAACAGGCTGAGCTTTTACACTAAATCATTATAGATGACCACATGGTGAAACGTAAAAATTTTAGACATAAAAAATACTTTTATCATTATCATCAGATTTACATGGTGGAGTGTGTAGCTCTGAGCAGATGAGTAAGTCTTAATGTAAACGTGTCTCCTCACAGCTGAGCATGAACTGATCTCATGTCACTTCAAAGTGATGGGTTCTACTTTTAGCTGCTTATCAGAACCAGCAGCAAACGTGACCAGTGGTGGTGTGGACCACATCACCCACACATGTCACCACAGGTTTACAGCTGCGGGTATTTTTTTTTTTTTTTTTTACACGTCTCAACACAAGGACTACGTCAACACTGGACTTGACTGTTACTGTGAGCGTTACAATGAGTGGACTTCAAATAATATTCAGAAATTGTTGTTTCTCGGTTAGTAAAGGTGAAGGTGTACCAACATTTTCCAGACTATAAGTCGCACCACTGCCCTCTAGTAGTGTGTACAGTATATGACGAATGTAAATTGTCAGTGGTAAAGGAATAGCAGATAATAACACATATGGTTTGTGTAAAATAATTTATTTTACTCTATTATTTACCTGTGCAAATGTTGTCAACGCACACAAAGGGGGGAAAGTGCGAGTCCAAAAATACAGTATTGAAACCTCAACAGAAACTAAGGCCAGGAAATAATAAATCACTAGGACTGTATACTGGAGAGGTATTTAATGAACCAACATCTGAGTGATGTTTGTGAATCCTGACTGATTTTTATGGAGTGTCTGTTGATAAAGTGGTGAAAACATTTACCTAATATTCACCTCTGTACAGTCACACAGTCAGTGACTGTAACATGACTCACGTCTTTTTCCCGGTACTTTATTTTTGCACATTTCAACCATGTTCCAGGCGACTGGTTTGTGATAACAGTCCTGGCCACAATGAGCAGGTGAACTAATGTTTTCTTTTGTCTTATCTCTCCTGATACAGTAATCTGAAAAGAACATAATTCTGTGCATGACCTCACAGGGGGAACGGGGATAAAAGAATAAAAACAGGGATGAAAAAGTGAGATGGTTCAACTTTGGTCATGGTGAGGAAGTTTGTTGGAGGTTCTCCAAAGTTCAACACCACCATACAGCTGCAGTGGGTTAGATTTACTGTA
The DNA here is from genome assembly GCA_016785265.1 of Paraplagusia blochii. Taxonomy (NCBI): domain Eukaryota; kingdom Metazoa; phylum Chordata; class Actinopteri; order Pleuronectiformes; family Cynoglossidae; genus Paraplagusia; species Paraplagusia blochii. The sequence continues at coordinate 73,949 of JAFBJS010000691.1, read as the reverse complement.
TATGCAGGAGATCTAGAGATTAAGGATTAGGATGGTCAGGATTTTAATTTAATACAATAACATGAGTTTACGTCAAAGTCCAAGTCATTCAATCAAAGCAGAATTACATATAAATAACGATCTTTTTCTGCGAATAGTTGCATGCACTTTATAAAGAAAACATATCATAATTTGACACAATACAGAACAACATTTTTTCACTTTCAAAATTCTTTAAGATGACCTGATTGAACAACCTCGTGGACCAGTTTTGGCCTGCGGACTTTATGTTGGACCTCATTGGTATAAGAAGTACCCTTTAAATCAAGGGGTCTTTAATTTCCCGGAGGATACTCCTGAGACATTCATAAGGTTAGATTAATCTATCTATCTAAACTTAGAGCGCCCCCTGCTGAATTACCCATTATCTCATGATGGGATAGGTTTGCTGCTCTAGGATTTCACTGCTGTCATTTATACTTTCACCTTTAACGTTGAATGTGACGACTGTCACCACTGAAAGTTGAGATAAGACTCAACGCAGCTGATTTCGTGCGGAGAGGCTCCTTGAAGTGTTTCTTCTACGATGTTTATTCACGGCATCGTAGGATCAACAGTGACGCACGTCTCATGTTCAGAGTTGGTGAGAACGTCCCCGAATGTTCTGCCAGAAAACGAGATCTCAAGGGTCCAGAGTTTACTGGAAGATCAGCAGCTTTGCTATCGTGTTTCCCACTTCTTGGTGACATTTCATGGTCAGAGTACTCAGTACCAGGACCCCCCACCACCCTGCCCCGTGGCTGGATGTTCAGCTGCTTCCATCTCAGTGCCCTGGTGCCTCCTCTAGAGTTTTATAATCACAGATACAAGATGTTCTGTCCTGGTGACATCAGCTGAACATTTAATCTCAGCAACAACAAAAAGACGAAGAAATGTTTTCACTTATGACTGCAGAGAAGTTTTTTAGGTCGTGGTTTCTCTAGTTCACAATTGAACCAGTAGTGTTGATGAAGTTGAGGGTAAAATCTGTTTTTTAATTAAAAATTAACTTTTAAGAATTATAAAAGATTATAAAATCTTGTCCACAGCTTCCACAGCGAATCATTTTTTCCATTTCTCTCCATCTTCTACTCCAACTCCAACTACCTCCATGTCCTCCATCAATCTCCTCTTCGTCTCCTACCTGGTAGCTTCATCTCTAGGATCATTCTTCTACCATTGTATCCACTGTCCCTCCGCTGGACATGTCCAAACCATCTCACTCTGTCTTCTCTAGCTTTTTCTCCAAACCTTCCTGTCTTCGTTGTCCCTCTAATCACCTCATTCCTGATCCTGTCCATCCTTGTCCCTATTGATAATTCTCTTGTGGACTGCAGTGGTGTCTTAGTGGTTAAGGAAGAGGACTTGGGTCCAGAAGAATTCACAATTCAGATTCTAATCTCTGCCCGGCTGACCCACGTAACTTCCAGTGAGTTTACCGTCCCTAGGAAAAGGCTTACAGTATGGAGTAGTGTGATTTGGGTGGTAGTCGTGGAGACTTTGTGATCTGCATGAATGATTAATGGATTTTGTGCATGAATTCCTCATGAGTCACCCTGCAGTTTAGGGGTTTTTTGGCCAGTTCATAATTTGTGTTAGAAACCAAATACCTGGTCTGACACATGTTGGTCCGCCCCAGTCCTGAGTCAGAATAAATAGACAAAAAAAACTAAACATCACCAGGATCAGTTTGTGGAAATGATCAGCTCTGGCAGCCTGTGTCGATGAGGAAAAACCAAAATGTCTTTTCGTTTTTATCGGAATCCACCAACATCTTTATCTCCTGCTGTGCTGTTGTGTTCATTGTGTGATGTTTGACCAGATTGTGTTGTTTTTCTTGCAAATTCATCAGACGTCATAGGTAACAATAATCAAGTTCAGTGTAGAATTTGTCCTTGTATATTTAGTTACACTCTAACAGCCAAGAACCAAACACAACCAGCTGTTCGTTTGTTATTGGTTACCAAACTAAGGATACGTGGCTGCCTGGGAGGCCGGGTGGGCAGGCGGGGGTGGTCTCAGTCTCATTAAAGTCTTGTGGCAGCAGCTCAGTCCCACAGAGACGTGACCTTCAGAGAATGTTCCCAGTTATCAGTACTGCTGACCAGAGAAGTGTTACTCCGGGCTGCAGCGGTGGACCATCAACACGTAGCGCTTCATCTGCCTGTTTGACGGGGCCACATGGAAAGTGACAACTTGACCCGCAGCTTATGTAGGTCAGCGGCGCCGTGTGGCCAAGAGGTTGAGATACAAGTATCTTCTGAGGTTGGAGATTAGGTTTTTCCACACAGCTTATTGTGTTTGGAGAAAGGAGAACCAGGCTGTGCTGAGGATCTGCTCCAGTCACCAGTCAGGGTCACATGGAGTCTTCAGCTCAGCCGCTGATGATGTTTGACGTTCTAACCTGATCTCAGTTATTTCAGCCTCCTTCACAGTTGTGCTGTGAGACCTCTGGGCCGGTGTTGGACTCTTTCCTCCATCGCTGAGCTTTTCAGTGACAGGAAGCACTGATTTAAAACAAATGACTTCCCAGTTCTTATCACAGGGAGAACAGAACACAATGTTCTGGTGCCTCTTCCACCTACAGTATTTCCATTCCTTATGTGACACTAAAAGATTTGCGTCTCGCTGCACTAATTAGTCAGTTTGTTTTGTTATGTCTAAAAGAACACATGTTTGAGATCGGTCCAAAACCTGACGAGAGTCAAACGTTCCAGCAGTGACTTAATAACCACAAAACATCTGGAGTTTTTTTTTTTTTTGTTCAATGCAAGGAAGTCTCCATAAATCAAACAAACAATATTAGGACACAAACTTCAGATTCCAATATAGTGTAGTTTTAGAAAAGTTACTACTGGAATATTTACTTAAACAACTGTTGTTGGGGTTAAATGAGGTCCTGACTCTGGGTCTGTTGCAACTTAGCTGGGAATTTAACTACAGGCCTGAGTGACTCCCTTAATACAACAGACTGGAAAACATTTTGGTCAAAAAACAAAAGATTTTTCCTTTTTTTCCTCTTTGATTTGTCCCTTTTTGAGGGGTTTCCACAGCGAATTGTCTTTTCCATTTCTCTCCATCTTCTACTCTAACTCCATCTACCTCCATGTCCTCCCTCACTACATCCATCAATCTCCTCTTTGTCTCCTACCTGGTTGCATCTCCTGGATTATTCTACCAGTGTATCCACTGTCCCTCCTTTGGACATGTCCAAACCATCTCAATCTGTCTTCTCTAGCTTTTTCTCCAAACCTTCCTGTCTGTGTTGTCCCTCTAATCACCTCATTCCTGATCCTGTCCATCCTTGTCTCTCCTAAAGAGAATCTCAGCATCTTTAACTCCTTCACCTCCAGCTCTGTCTCCTGTCTCCTGTCTATTCCTAGTGTCTCTCATCCTTCACCTTAGCTGACTCTCTACTTTGACAGATCACTCCTGACTCTTTTCTCCAGTCTGTTCCATTCTGCCTCTACTCTGTTGTTTTACTGTTTTATTCCATTTCTAACAATGACTCCTCTTCATGATGTGGTTGTTGGACCAATTCCCAGAACTGAGCAGATAAATTACAATTAATTTAAATGTAACTAATACTTTAATCTTTGTTTTTGGAAGGAGGAAGCCAGATTATCTGAAAACAAAAAAAAACATACAAAGATCATCAGTTACCCTGGGGCTGTTAATCTTCTTGATGATGATGAGGGAGGGGCTCTAACCCTAACTCTTCTTCCTGGGTATTTCTTGGACATGACGTACATTTAATGTGAAAATTGTCTTCAACAAGGAACAACACTAGTTTTGTCCATAATTGACAACAGTCTCCATGTTGTCAACTGTGGAGGAAACTAGTGCGGAGACGTTATTTTCTTCATCACTCATTTATTAGACTCAGTTTTAGATGTTTCTTCTAAAGGTCATGTTCTCATTGGTGAGTCTTCCTCTCAGGTTGTTCTCAGACTGACGTCAGTGCAGAGAACATGTCAAGAACCTCATATAACCACACCGTTTAACTGTCCATTAAAACCTGTGTTAACATGGAAACATCCCCCTGCAGACGGCAGTGAAGGTCAGAAATGACCTCACGCTGGTGTAAAAGGAACATTTAAAAAATTATGACCCCATGTGTTTTTCAGAGCATCGAGAGAGAGGAGCCAATAGAGGTGGACCCCGCCCCGGCACATGCTGCCCTGGAAAATGGACATGCTCCACCAACAGGTGAGCAGTGTTGGACAAGTTACTTTAAAAAAAGTAACTTATTACTTTAGTTACTGCTCTGAAAAAGTAACTAGTTACGTTATGAGTTAATAAATTATAAAAGTAACTGATAACTAGTTACTTTTTAAACACATTAAAAAGTTTAGTGTTGTGTTCTGTAGCAACTATCATAACGAAATGTAGTGGAACAATAAAAACAAAATAGATAGCCACTTGTCGTCGCCTCAATATAAGACCCGCCCAGGTCTCTTTCTGATTGGCTAAGCCTGAAACGTTAACCTATGTCAACCAATCAACGGTCCTTTTCAACACATGGGTTCCGGGAGAAACTGTCCATTTGGACCATAGCTAGTAACAAGTAACGAGCCCCTTTACACCACAGTAACAAGAATGCCGTTACTGAAAAGTCATGGAAAAGTAACACGTTACGTTATTAGTTACCAAGAAAGGTAGTACGTAACGGTATTACAAGTAACGTGTTAGTACCAACTAATGGTTATGTGATATCTGTAGTATTTGTTATTTCTTAGTGAAGAAAACTCTGAAGCAGAGGCTCTTGGTTTTGGCCAAATATTTTGTGATCACTCGTAGGTCCCGCCCAGGTCTTTTTCTGATTGGCTTAGCCTAAAATGTTAACCAATCATCGCTCCTTTTCAACACATGGGTTCCGGGAGAAACCGACCATTTGGACCACAGATAGTAACGTGTAACGAGCCCCTTTACACCACAGTAACAAGAACGGCGTTACTGTTAAAGGGAAAAGTAACGTGTTACAGAGAAAAGAAGATTAGTTACGTAACGGTGTTACAAGTAACATGAGCTGCAAGTGCTATCTGTGCAACAAACCGAGTTTGGTGATAACAACACCAAGTATTTATGGCCCACCTGTAGAGGAGAGATGATGTATCAGTGATTAGGCCACACCCTCCAGTCTACAGTTCATGTTATATAAGCTGTTCTATAACATGAATCACCGTGACCTCAGTCTTGTTATATTCACAACATTAATTTTTACAGACCTTGGTGCTGATGAGGGGACCAGGCCTGTGGATACAGTGGTATAATGGTCTCTTTACCAACGTAAATCTCCAAACACGGAGCCAGTGTTTGAACCTGACGTTGTTTTTATTGCATCATATGGAGGTTTACCTCAGTGTGGATGACATCAGACCTGAACCTGTAGGTCTGACAGTTTAGGTCTGGTTTACATCACAGAGCTGTGGAAACAGGGATTGTGAAAACAAGGTGATAGATTTGTTTTAGCGCCAACTAGAGCCACGTAACATCTGCTGTTATAGTGGGGACATTTTTATGGAGTTTTGATGATTTTTATGAATTATTTAAATGACACAGAAGATGTAAAATACAGGTGAAATGTCTTTTAGTTTTTACTTCAACATTAAATTCATTGAAAAAATGTATATTAAAATATCAACCAGTATAAAAATGCGGTTTTTTTTTTAACTTTTGAGTCATTTAATAACTTCAGTTGAACTGCCATAAGACTAACTTAATTAACTAGACTACACACTGTACATTTGTAAAATAATATTTATAAACAAGTAAACTGAATTGGTCACAGTGTAGACAAATGCATGAATATATATATATATATACATATATATATATACACAAACAGAAATGTGTGTGTACATATATGTAATTGATATACTGTATGTGGGCCTAGGCATATGTGTATAAGTATAACTAATATACCGTATATATATATATATATACTGTATATACATTTATGATTATATATATATATGTTTATAAATGTTTTTGTATGTTTATATCTATACATATGTTTTTATATATAGTACTAATCTGTAATCTATCTACCTACCTACCTAGTGATTTTCTATCACTTGTTAATTCTTCCCATATCTGATGTCTTTGTGTCAACCAGAACAACCCATGCTGGGACATGGGGAGGCGTCTCCCCCTCGTGACTTCCCCCATGAACACACGGCTCCTGTGGCCATGCGGATGCCTCACCTCCCCATCACTGCCACCACCAAGACAGCCGAGCTCAGAGGCTCCCCCAACTCTCCCAGCAGCCCCGTGGGTTCCAGGTCCTCTCCCGTCTCTGAGCCTTTGTCTCCTGGTCACATGACCAACGCTGTCAACCAATCAAATGAAGAGTCTCAGGTTCAGTCAGGTAACTAACGACAATGAATGAGTTCATAGAGTCTGTAGGTTGATTATCTCACGGCACCTTCACTGTTTCTGCTTGAAGTATCTTCTATGAAGACATGGACTCCCTCACCCGTCAGGACTCTTGGATCTCCACGTCTTCATGGTGAGCCTCGTGTTCAGATGTATATTCTGTTAAATCAATGTTAAAATATTATAGAAAGTTGAAATGTCTCCCTCTCCTGTGCAGAGAAGATAAATTCAGCTCCAGCCAAGTCGGTGACCTACACCGGTTTACAGTCACTTGAAAGGTAGAGTGATGGTAGAAGATGTCGTGAAGATGTCGTGAAGATGTTGTCCTCTGGTCATAACAGTTGGTCTGATTCTTGCCTGTGTCATCCTGTCCTGCAGAGATGGTGGAGTGGGTGGAGACAAGTCCTACGGACCGACAGGAGAGAGGAGGAGGGAACTGGTGAGGTCACAGACGCTGCCTCGCAACATTGGTGCTCAGGCTCGTCGGTCCATCTTCGAAAGACTGGACTCAGAGACCAATAACAAGTCAGTGATGCGTCAGAAATCATGGATTTTATTCAAGAGGATAAAAAAAGGGTTAAAAAATAATCCATGTTTCTACTTCCTGTCTACAGTCGACCCAAACCAGTGGAGTCCAAACCCAAACTGAAACGCTCTCAGAGTTTTGGAGTTTCCAGTGCCAGCAGCATCAAACAGATTCTCCTGGAATGGTGTCGTTCTAAGACCATAGGATATCAGGTCAAAATCTGCCCTCACATATACTGTACTACTGCAATACTCTCACATATACTGCTGCAATACTCTTACATATACTACTGAAAGGCTCTCACATATACTATTGAAAGGCTCTCACACATACTACCCACAAGCTCTAACATATAATACTAAAATGCTATCACATATACTAATGAAATACTTTCACATATTCTACTAAAGTGTTATTACATATACTATATGATGAATACTCATACATATATTACTAACATGCTCCCACATATACTACTAATGCCCTCACATATGCTTCTGAATTATTCTTACATATACTACTGACATGCTCCCACATTCGCTACTAAAATGCTCTCACATATACTACCGGATTATTCTCACATGTACTACTACAAGGCAGTCACATGTACTAATAAAATACTCTTACATATTCTACTAAATTGTCTCACATTAACTGCTAACATGGACTCACATATACTACTAAAATTCTCACATATACTACAAATATACACACATATAATACTAAAATGTTCTCACATATACTACTGAAATACTCTCACATATACTACTAAAATGCTCTCACATACACTACTGAAATACTCTCACATATACTACTAAAATGCTCTCACATTTACTGCTAACATGGTCTCACATATACTACTACAATTCCTACATATAACACTGAAATGCTATCACATATACCACCAAAGTTTTCTCACATATACTACTGAAATACTCTCACATATACTACCAAAATGCTCCCACATATGCTACTGAAATACTCTCACATACACTACCGAAATACTCTCACATATAGTACCAACATCCTCTCACATATACCACTGAAATGTTCTCACATATTTTGCTGAAAAACTCTCACATATACTACTTACTGTACATACTCTCACATATAATACTGAAATGTTTTCAATCAGAGCATTTCAGTAATATATTTGTGAAGTAATTCTGTCCCTATAATGTCCCTGATGAGTCCTCATATTTATAGGTTTGTTTCAACAATGACATAATACATAGACATGTTTTATCACCAGAGTAGAAACTGCTGCTGTGAGATGTGAGATGGAAAGAGAGCATCAGGTTTTTAAAAGTGATGATAAATGTATTTATTTTTACCTTTGAGACAGACAGAGTGTCTGTCTCCCCCTGCTGTCACTGCAGATCATATGGGACCAGAAGAATCCAGTTTTCTCTGTTACTACAACAGAAACAGACAGAGTTTATCTGACATCACTGAGATTTTTGGGTTTTCTCAGTATTTTGTAATTAATGTTTGACTGTAAGAGTAAATGGAAAAAGTGAAACCTGAGTTACTCAGTTACATTAACTATGTTACAGAGTAACAGTGAGTGAAAGCTGACACAGTTGGGAGGTCACGCTGAGACGGTTTTCTTTAATGAAGTAAAAACAGAAAACACTCAGTGCAGAGTCATCATTCTTCATGAGACCACACTATAAAAGAGTGTTGAACAAAGTGTGGTATCAATCACGTATAAGGTAAAAAAAAAATATGGATGTTAAAAAATAGTTCTTCTAACTTAGAACGGAGTCATAAATGAGAATCTGTATCTCACAGTCGAACATTTTTCGTAAGTTTGTCACGTAAACACTTTAAACCAATAATAATTCATATAATTTTACTAAATTTTCTTTATCAAACTGCAGCACTACCATTTTGTCTGGACTAGATTTATAGTCACATAATAAAACTGAAACTTAAAGGCATTTTCAGCAGGAGGAGACGAGAAGATCTATGTATCAAACACTGACGTCTACCTTAAATATCTGTGTAAATTTTCTCTTTTCTTTTCTCCATTCTATTAAACAGACTTTCCCTTTTTTAAAGATGCATTAAAACAATTTATGACAGATGTTCTTAAAAGTCCAAACTCTCAGTTTCACGTCAATATCTTGGTGCTAACATCTAGTTTAAGGAAGAAAAAAAAAAAACCTCAAACTAAACTATGAAATGGTATTAAATCAACAGGAGTCGTGGCTCTGTCCAAGCTAAGAGGGTTCTGCCTGAGGAACGGAGGGAAAAATAGATTAATGGGATTTTCCAATTCCTCGAAACCACCGTTGGGTCACAACCCAGCGTTTAAGAAACACTGGTTTATGTCCTTTGGTGAAGGTGAAGTCAGTTCAGTGAAAATGTATAAAATGTGCAGCGCTGTGTTTGAGGACTGTTGGGAATTCGGGTTTGTGTGGATGTAGCAGCGTTAAAGTTCGGGTCGGGCTCAAGTACGCTGACATATTCCCGAGTTCTGGTTCTGTTTCCACACGGTGGGTGCCAGCTGCTCCATGTGGCTGTAATTATGACCAGAGTCAGGCAGAACTCCGAGGGCAATAAACATACGTTCAGTCCCACTAAGAGAGACAGAGAGAGATGTTCACTGACCGCAACAAGAACCGTTTCATTCAGAGTGAACTGCAGACTAATGAGGGGCAGCGTTGAAGTGACATGAGGTAAAAAGCATGTTGAAAACCAACCACTGCAGAGAAGAGTCTGTTTTGTCCATCATCATCATCACAAACGGGACATTAAATGTCTTCGTGAAGCTTCAGTGGACCGACCTGTGGCTTTCACCGGCCGTGTTTCAATTATTCCTCATTTCTTTCCCTGAATCTCAGCTGTTTTCTACAGAGATGTCGGTGACACAAACGCCACATCATCACTCAACAATACTTTTCATTTTCAACTCTGCAGAATATTGAAATCCAGAACTTCTCATCCAGCTGGAGTGATGGGATGGCCTTCTGTGCCCTGGTCCACTCCTTCTTCCCCACTGAGTTTGACTACACCACGCTGTCCCCGGGCAACCGTAAAGACAACTTTGAGCTCGCCTTCAGAACAGCAGAGTGAGTCCAAGGAATATTGTTTCTACTGTATATGTTGTCTGCGTCTCCTTTCGGGTTGTCTCTTTTTCAGGTGTTGCCACAACGAGTCAGAATTTTTCCATCTCCTCCTGTCCTCTTCATCTTCTACTCTGACTCCAACTACCTCCATGTCCTCCCTCACTGCATCCATCAATCTCCTCCTTGTCTCCTACCTGGTAGCTCCATCTCTAGGATCATTCTTCTACCAATGTCTCCACTGTCCCTCCTCTGAACATGTCCAAACCATGCCGTCTCTTAGGTTCCACCAAAGTACCTTGGTCAATGGCTGACTGACTGTAAGTGGATGTACCATGGAGCAGGGGTTCTCAAACCTTGGTCCAGGGACTAATGCAGGTCCATTTGGTAACAGGTCACAGTGGAACTAAGTGAAAAATATACTTTTGTTTTATTAACTGTCTTCATTCCAAAAGAATCCAGTCATTTTTATATTGACCCATCTGCCCAACAGCTTATATATAACTTATATAACATTAAGCTATTTTCTTTAATTCCTTTTTCATTTTAATGCCTGGTTCCTCTAAAAGTGCATTGGTTCAGAAACACATAACGACAACAACATCAAATATCATCAGAGTTTAATTTCAGAGCTGACATCCAGACATTTTTCATTGTTTTCTTGATAAAAACTAAATCTATAACATTTTACTGACAATTTATTGTTTATTTATTTTTCCTTCACTGATTCCTGACCATTGTATTCTTCAGGTATTACACCTTCAGGACACAGGACCCCATATTGTTGCCTGTAAATGAATTAAACACAAACCAAAGTGCATCACGTTCATTAGTGAGCTCCGTGGCAGATGTTAGAATTATTCCTCAAAACCACCACCTCTGTGCTCCAGCTGCAGGCGGTGGTGAATCTATGGTTCCACACACACTCCCTGTTGTTCTTCAGACTTGGTCTTTGTGCAGATTAAATAAATGACATGGTGTGAATTAAACATCGACCTTTAGCGGTTTAGTCTTAGCCTCCTGTTTTGTGCGTTGGCTGATTCCCCCGGTCGTCTCACCATGTGCTGCATATTTCATTACACAAAAAAAAAAACAGTGTCAGGTTTTATATTTAAGTCACAGGGAGCCAGTAATAAAATGTTTTTCCAGAAAGGGTTCAGTGTTTACGAAGATTAAGATCCTCATTTACCTTTTCAAGGGTTCGTTGTGGTTCTTGACATTTGCTGGATCTGTGTAGACCTGAAGGGATTTACAGGCCTGAGCTCCATCAGTAATGAAGGTCTGGACTTTGTTGTGGTCCACTGCTGCTCAGATTGTTTTTCTTGCTCTGTTTTTACTCTCTTCAGTGAAGCCACTGTTTATCATCACCATGAATAAGCAGAGAATAACTGATCCTGACGGCTGCTCCACACTGTTCTCCTGAAGGTGTTTCTAATGAGCATTCCATAAAACTGACTGCATAGGTGAACGTAGCCATGTGCTGTAGATCAGAGGTTCAACGTCATGGTTCCAAGGATCAGTCTGCTGGTGTCGACCATTAATGAGGATCAGTAAAACTGCAACATCGATGAAGTATCATTTACATTTCAGAATAAAACATAAACACATTTCCCTTTTATTCTGATAGCATCAGAGTCTGAATTATGTATAGTTTAGAAATAATATTTTATAAGATGCAGAAGACAGGGTGAAGATGGAAGTTGTTGACTCGCTGTGGCAACTCCTGAAAAAGGGACAAGCTGAAAGGAGAAGAAGAAGGAGATCCTTTCAATATCTCTGCTGGTCACTGGTGTGAAGCTTCAGGGTTAAGGGGTTGGGAGGAGGGTTCAGGAGGGGCTGGTATTGTGCAGTGTGATTTGGGTGTCAGTCGTGGAGACTTCTGTCCCTACAACCTGGTTGTTGGGTAGATGTGTCAATTTAAACATGACTGGATTCTTTAAGAATGAAGACAGTTCATAAAACTGAAGCATATTTTCTCACTGTGACCTGTTACCAAATGACCTACGGACCTGCACTAGTCCCTGCACCAAGGTTTGAGAACCCCTGCTTTATGGTACATTACATTGGAGCCCGTCAGCCATTGACCAAAGTACTTTGGTGGAACCTAAGAGTGGAACCTTTGTTTGATGATCCTTTGATAATCCTTATCTCTGATGCAGAATTAAGATTATTTCACTGACAAACAATTCTATTCCTTCGTCACAGCATCTAGAATAAAATAAAATAAAAAAAATAAATAAAGATAAAAAACGTGTCAGATTACGAAGAATATAAAAAAAAAAAACAGAGACAGGTTTTAGCATCTGATCCTTGTCAAGAATACGTTTGGTCATTGTGTTGAACAGCTAGAGAAGACAGATTGAGATGGTTTGGACATGTTCAGAGGAGGGACAGTGGATCGACATTGGTAGAAGAATGATCCTAGAGATGGAGCTACCAGGTAGGAGACAAAGAGGAGATTGATGGATGCAGTGAGGGAGGACATGGAGGTAGTTGGAGTTAGAGTTGAAGATACAGAGGACGGGGAGATGGAGAAGGATGATTCACTATGGAAAGAAACAGAAGAAGACCTAGGTCACTGTGGTGGACCTTCAATATAGAACATTTATGAAACTGTCTTTGTGTCTGTCTTGTCTGTCCATCATCACACCTTGAATTCTCGACTGGAGTTTTGACCAAAGGTCATTTGCCGTGGTATCAAACCTTCTCCTCCTGACCCGAGTTTCTCTGTCCGTCCCTGCAGAGTGAAGGCCGGCTGTGACCGCCTGATCGAGGTGGACGACATGATGATCATGGGTCGCAAACCCGACCCTATGTGTGTCTTCACCTACGTCCAGTCCATGTACAACCACCTGCGCAAGTTCGAGTGAAGCTTTCCCGCCATCCTTCTTCCTTTGATACTAACCGTTATCAGCTGAACTCAGCTGTGGACTGTGGTAAAAGACTATGCTGCCCTCTGGTGGTGGTTTGGTGAACTGTTGCAGCAGTGTGTTTCAAAGATGGGACTAAAGCACATGGTGTTGTATGTGTGTGCGTGTGTTCGTGATTAGTCGACATGGTTGAATTTCACTGTTTATTGTCACTCTTACTGCACATGTTATCTGTTTTCACTGCACATAAGGATTTTTTGTCACGTGACTAAGACTCACCAGTAGGAGGAGACACTGACGGAAATAATTATTGAAAAAAAAAATGTTTTCAAAGATTATAGTCATAGGTTTGGATTGATGTTTGAAGCTGTAAACTGAATGTGTGTCAGTGGAGAAGTTAGAGAAACCAAGAAACTGTGCTGTTTGATATATTCGACATTGTCACAACATTGAAAGTCACTTTCATATGGTACAAAATAAAAAAAGATATTTTGAACACATCATTGAATCAGACTAGAAATCAATACATTGGTCCAGTTAACATTAAAACTTTTGACCAAGAAGGTTGGCTTTGAGGCCAAGGCCTCGGGTTCTAATCCACCCCACCAGCTGCCAGGGCGCCACTGAGCATGGCACCATCCTGACTTACATAACTTCTACTGGGCTCAACAACCGCAATGTGATTTGGGTGGCAGTGGTGGAGACTGCTGCTCCCGAGACCTGTCCAGGAGGACCAGGAGGAATAGATAATGGCAACAAATAAAGATGTCCGTATTATTTGGACTCGGAATTCTTTTGGTCGACAAACAGGATCTTCTTGATCGATCGGTATGGACATTATTTTGTTGTCATTGATTTGGCCAAAGTTTTTTTCGAAGCTCCTTCCTGATTCAACTGTCAACATCTATCAAGGATCGGGACCAGGACCGAAAAACTCTGGCTTGTGCCCCTAGTGGCTGGTTTGGTCAACAAACTTCTACATGTTCATCTGTAACATGAACAAAAATCAATAAAAACCACTGCGGTCTGTTATTCATTTTCTTCAGAGGTAAATATTTTCCATAAGTACTTATATATATTTTTTTTTTTTCCAGTAACTTTATTAATGTGATTACACCCATAATCAGATAAGAGTTGGGATTATTCACCCAAGCCTTATATCTGGAGATCAGAAGAATTATGGAAGGTTCTCTCACTAAACAACAACAACAGCAAATCACCAGATAGATAAATAAATAGATTGGTGGAAATAGTGAGTGTTTTGGACATAAATATTGTCATTATTTGTATAAAAGGTAAAATACTATGAGTTAATGTCATGTCAAAACATACAAAATACTTCTTAAAAAAATAAGATTTTGTGAAATTTCCTTCATTAAAATATAAATATTTGTGCATATAGAAATACACACATCATCTATTTACATACTATATATATAGATTATAGCTATGCCAGATGGAATTCAATATTCTAATGTTATTTTGAGACTTTATTGTCTTAACTGGGGATGAGGAGATCACATGATCATCACACACAGTCACCAAAGCAGGAGAGAAAACACCTGGATTAACAGAGTGGGTGTGTGGGTGTATGTGGGGGTGGGTGGTGTCAGCTCCTGTCTGCAGGATATAAGAGCGGAGGTGAAAACTCCGCCTGTTATTATTCACTTACGTCGACTGATAAAACTGCATGTTTGAAGTTATGGCTGTGTTTAACGACGAAGACTTTTCTCTGTTGAAGCAGGAACAAAGAAAAGAACTGATCAAAGATTTACACCTTATCTTTGGAGGACAGGACCAGTCCAGAGGTACGGCCGTGGGATTGGTTTGTCTTTATTTGTAGTCGTATTAATATTGTCGTTTTAATTTGGATGCATCTTTGTTTATAACATATTTTAAAATCACAATTTGTTCAGTTATTATTTATATTGCTTATTATATTTTTGGTAGGTTATTTCATCTGACTGTTTATTAAATAAAAACATTTTATCCACATAGTATTGCATAGAAATTATCATTAGTATAAAATATTTAATATATATATATTCATATAACTACATTTTGTAGTTAATTTGTTTGTCCTAAATCTTTCATTATTTATTAATTGCTTTTTTTCTTTTTTTCGCACCATATATATGGCATCTATCTATATACATATATATCTCAATATATATATAAATATTCTAAAAAAACGAGAATTAATTGGTGTCCTCAATTTTTCATTATTTATTAATTGCTTTTTGTCTTTTATATATATACATACTGTATATATACAGTATAGTCTAAAAAACGAGAATAAATTGGTGTGAAAAAAGAAAAAAAGCAGTTAATAAATAATGAAAAATTGAGGACAAACAAATTACACAGCGCTTTATCATTGAGTCAAAAAAAACTTTAAAAACTGCTTAGTTTTAAGATGTTTTTTAGATAATATTTTTTAGATAATATTTTCTATAATATATTATGTTAAGTTACATTTCAAAATGTAGTTGATTCCTATATTTAAAACATACATTATTTGTTGCAGGCTTTAATGATTGTCCTGAAATGTTGTTCTGTCATTGTGTCTCTTTCCGAGAAAATTTTGTCTAAAAATATGAATAGAATCAGAGCGTGAATGTGAGGTGTTAATTAATAAAAACATATTATAATACAATATTGAATTTTGTCAAATAAAAAAATCTAAATAATAATAATATAAACATATACAAGTTTATAAAGATAAACCTGTCAATGTAAAAAGATATATTCAGTATTCTGAGTGATGCCTTCAGGCGGCGTTTCAGTAACAGTGACGTCTCCTCTCCAGAGCAGACGCTCCGAGGCCCAGAGACCCAGAGGAAGAGGAAGAGAACCATCTTCAGCCGAGCACAGCTGTCCCAGCTGGAGCAGGTCTTCGCCGTCACTCCTTATCCAGACATCACTCTGAGGGAGAGGCTGGCGGCGCACACACACCTGCCGGAGAGCAAGATCCAGGTCAATGAAAAAACAAGGAGTTAGAGTTTGACTCTGCTGATAAACACAGAACGAGTCCATGATGTTAAAATATCAACCTTTACAGGTTTGGTTCCAGAACAGAAGGGCCAGAACCATGAAAGGAGTCCGGCTCTGCAGGTCCACAAAGTCTGTGCTTGTAAATGAAGGGACGACAGATTCCTGCCTGGGATCCATGACCTCCACCCTCCCCATCCCCACCACCGCTCTGCAAGACATTTACAGACAGGACCAGAACCAGTGTTCTGACGATGTTGGACAGATCCATCCTGACTGGTACCCATTTTACAGCCACCCTGTTCTGACGTCCTCCAGCCCAAAACCTCCTCACCAACAAGTCTCTTCCAGTTCAGAACCTCATGTCTGGGTGGAGGAGGAGGAGCAGACCAGGCCTCGGCCTCAGCCTCAGCAGCCTCACCTGGCTGCAGCAGTTCAAGGTCTTTCAGTTTCCCAGACCTCCTCTTCACGGCCCTATCAAACCTTCAGGAGCTGCAAGTTTCAAAGTTTGGTTCCACCAGGAGCTCATCAGCCTGGGTACGGAGTGAGGTGTGGAGGTCACAGCTCCATGGACCAGGTGGGTCCCACACATCCAAAGCAGATGTACTGGGAAGTCCCTCAGGGGCAAGGACACCTCCACCACCTCCACCACCACCACCATCACCCCCGCCATCATAACCACCATCCACAGGTGGCAGCACAGACCTCCATGGGATATATTTCAGATCTCATCTACAACGCTGCCATTGTCACCAACTTCCTAGAATGCTGAGGTTTTAAATGGCCTGGGCCTCACGGTGGACAGTGGACAGTGGACAGTGTCTTTACCCTACACTAAGTTTAGCATTGGAGTTTCCTGGTTCTTCTCCAGGTTGTTGTATTTCCCTCCTGACCAGGTTCATCTTTCACCCTCAACTAATTAGAAGAAGGACAGAAGGACAAGTCTGGTCAAACCTTCTCAGTCCCTTTATTTTCATGACTATTGACTGTAGATTCTCACTGATGGAACCAAAAATATGAATGAACACAGTTGGAATAATATACTGATCAGCAAATTGTGAAGCCATTTCTTCAGTTTTTGTTTTCTTGTTGTCACAGGCTTGAAAAACTGTCCATTCTTTCTTGTCTTGTCCATTTTACCGTATCCTCTGCTGTCAATCATCCTTAGGGAGAGAAAAGTCTGTTTTTGTTGTTATAATGTCGGTTATTTCTTTGTGTTTTAAATGTTTCATTCATCTGTTGATAGTTTAGACCAGACCTGGGCAAACTAAGGCCCAGGGGCCGGATGCGGCCCGTTTGGCGTTATTATCCGGCCCACCAGACTTGTCCAAATGATACTTTTAATTTCTATTATCGTTATCCTTCTACCTTTTCCTTGCAAAGCTAGCATTTGCCCCAATAGATGGTCTGGAGAGGCTTAAAGAATTTTGCCTTCATTCAATACTTTACTCATTAATTATCTCAGTGGCCCGTGACTCAAATTTTAGTAACAGCTGTGGCCCGCGGGTCAAAATAATTGCGCAGGCCTGGTTTAGACAATAAATCCCACTTTTAATAAAAGATATTTATCTGCCACAACTAAAGGACCAGTCTGTGATAATAGTTAGAGACATTTAACCAGTCCATGGCACAAAAAAGGT
This sequence comes from Paraplagusia blochii, assembly GCA_016785265.1. Classification (NCBI taxonomy): domain Eukaryota; kingdom Metazoa; phylum Chordata; class Actinopteri; order Pleuronectiformes; family Cynoglossidae; genus Paraplagusia; species Paraplagusia blochii. The sequence goes on along the minus strand of JAFBJS010000691.1, from coordinate 56,455 downwards.
TGGGGAACACTGGTGTACAGTACAATTGTCCCAAATAAGTCTTTTTCAAGGTTGCCATCAACAAGTCAAAATGACTTCCTGGCCTACAGTAGGATATTGATTGTTTTTAGCAGCTCGTTGTTCTTTATTTTGCCTGCTGTGTTCGTGGCTCCTGTTTTTCCTGTTCTAAGCTCAACTGTGTCACGTAACATTCTGACCCCACGAGTATTATCTTTCAAAACATCCTGATTAAAGTGATTCTTGTGCCTAAGATACAATGACAGGAATTATTATCTTCTGTGTCAAATTATAGCGTATATATTTTCTCATATCTCTCTGGCCTGTATCAGCGAGGTCAGATGGACGGAGGGAAGACGGAAAAATGAAAAATACTAAATTAAAGACAGAGCTCAGGGTCTATCTGCTTACAGCCTCTGTAATTCTGCCGGGATTTAAGTTTTGAAATATTACATGAGAAGTATAATACACAGACAGATATGACGGACAGCAGTGCTTACTGTTCGTCCAGCCACCTCTAATACCAAATAATCTTTCCCTAAAGCTTTAATCTGGGTGTCAAATCTCACATCTTAGGCAGATTCTTTTATTCTGTATTCCAGATGCAGTTGCATGTGTTTATCCTCACACTCGCACCACAGGGCATGACATGAAGATAAGGATGATGATACAGTATAGTTTACAAAAGTATATGAAGTCACATCTGAGGAGGGAGATCAACAGGAGGGATTATCCGTGTCTCACTGGATTTGACATCAAAATGTAACAAAAGCGTTGGTGCCGCGTGGATGTTTAGTTGTTTTCTCTGTGACCCAACTGTTTATGGTTTCCTACGTTCAGTAATATTTACAGAGCAACAGATAAATCACATTACAGAGAAGGTCAACTTCTAAAATACAAGAAAACAATCAAAGCTCTAAGTCTGTGATGGCAAACTCCAATTCACAGTGGGCCAAAAAAAGAGAATAGTCCTGGGTCAAACCTAATATTTATTAATAAATTGACAAGTAATCGTATTTTTAAAGAAAATAAATATCATTATAGACAAAGAATCAAACATGTTTGCAATAAATAGGTCTTGTTGAAATGTGGATAACAAAATTGAGATAACACAATTGAAGGTGCGCTTGATTTTAATGTTCTTTAATTCTGACTACGAACAGTTACCTGGAATTTAATTGTCTTTTTGTACAGCTATTTTCTTTTTATAAATGCATTAAAATATGTTTGTTCAATACATCATAAATTAGTCTTGCAACATAATTGATCAAAATGGACAAGAAGTTTTACCATAGTGGTGTTTTATTGAGAAAAAAAAATACAGTTGAGTTAAGAAGATACAGCAAAAAGTGAAATAACTGTCAGTCGAAGTCAAAGAGCTTCATCAGGCAACTGGACAAAGATTTTTCTAAAACGTTCCTCCACTCATTCAGCCTCTTCGTACTCAATGTTCAGTTCAGCCTCATGAAACCTTGGCCATGACATGGATGACTGGGAATATTCATCAATACTGTAAGTGCTTGGGTGAGTACGCTGAATAATTTATTCTTTATAGCTGTTTAATAAAGTATCAACACAGAAACACAATGTGGAATGTACAGGATTTTTTTTCTTCTTGCAGCAAAGAAAAAATATTCCACCTGAAACTGTTGGTTTGTCCATGTTGCAGATGTTTAAGTCAAGGTTCCCCGAGTTCACCCTCCATTGTCCGGACCAGGATGTACAGCTCAGCCAGACCCACCACAGAGGCAGTGATCACAGCTGCTATCACTCTCTAAAACACAACAACAGCAAAGTCACATGACGGTAATTACATTTGGGTCAAACAAGTTCACAACACTAATTTAACTCAAAGAAATCCAAAGGTTTGAAATTAAGCAAAAGTAAAAAATGGTGGACATTTAATGTTTCAGACTGTAGAAGTTTTCTTATATTAAATACTTTAGTTTAAAGAAGATTCAACGGTGACGTCTTACCGCTGCGATCTCAGTGAACAGGTATTGACTCCCCATATATGAACAGGCAAAAGCAGCAACCACCGTGACCAGGAAGTTAAACACTGTCACGGCCACAGCTTTGACCGATCGAACTGCAGGAGAAGAAAAACAATGAACCTAAATATTCTAGAAATAATCTTTAATGTTATGTTATCATGTTTTCTTAGATAGTCTCATGTATTCTCACAATGGAGGATTAATAATAATAATAATACATTCATGGATAATATTTTTGCAGGGCTTCAGAGCATATAAATGTACTATTTTATATTATGTGAAGTTCACACATTGTATTTCAAATTATTCAGAAAGTATTAAATAAATTACAGCCCTATATGTGACCAACCTTGGTGTCCAAACTCTGCTAATGTCCCACACCTGTTGATCTCCTGCAGCAAAAAAACATGTGTAAACTGTAATCAAATATCTGGAAGAAATACATTATAAGAATGTGAACAATAAAAACAACAGGTCAGACTATTAGACAACTGACCTGAGTGTTGACATTGCGTGTGATTCTACTGTACTCCTCATTGGCCAGTTTGGCTTTAATCTTCTCCAGACGTGCAACCAGCTCAGGGTTCTGTTAGAGAAGAGTGAAGCACACGATATACAGCAGGTCAGGTAGGAGACAAAGAGGACGCAGTGAGGGAGGATATGGAGGTAGTTGGAGTCAGAGTAAAAGAGAACGATGTGAGATGGAAAATGTTGACTCGCTGTGGAAACCCTTGAAAAAGGGACTGACTAAAAAGAAGTTGTTTCCACTTACTCTTGGAGGTTTCACAACCTCGGGTAGATACAATGAACTGTCCTCTAACAACTCATGCAGGTAGAATGGATGATCTGCAGAAAGAAGGGAAAAAATGTCCACTATTAACAAGATGCTAATGTCCAAACACTAAACACACTTCCGAAAACTGTACTAAATGATGCTTTATCGTCATATGCATTTATCTGTAAAACCCATTATATGATTTTCTAGCGGAACAATACCTAAAATAAATTAATTAAATGTGCTACAATGCCGCCACCTAGTGACTTTTATGTACACATTCAGAAGTTTATCGTCAAAACAATTTTCAGGGCACAACTCCATTGCAAAAAAGCATGCCATTGCCATTATGAATGAATTATAAAACCAGATATTCAGATATTATACATACTATTTTATCGTTACATATAAAAACGAACACATGACTGCTTTAACAGTGCAGGGCTGTGTGGTTATACATTTTCCACACACATTATGTTCCATCTCAATTATATACACCAAATAATGATTCATCACAAACCACCACGATATGGTTACACACAGCCTGCTTCTAAATGTATTAATATGATACAAAAACCTATCTATATAGGAGATAAAAGTGCGAAAACATCACTTCACTTTGTTCCTGCAGGTATTTCTTCAGTTTCCTCGCCGTTCCGAAGGGCAGAGTTGCTGGTTGTGGCTTTTTGATAATCTCCTCCAGTTCTTCCTTCAGTGACTGCGGCACCGAACAGTCGTTCTTCCCCAGTAATTCGGTGATTCTGGTTCTAAACTGATCTCCAATGACAAACGACGAAGCCATTGTTGTAAACACAGATAAATGGCTTGACGTTTTACCAATATCCCCGCCTTTTCGTGGCGAAGCAGGCGAAGAAAAATAACGAAGACAGAGAATTAATTGATCTCTGTTTATGTTACATTTATAAGTTCAATGACGAACACTTGAAACGGCGTATAGATGCTACAAGCATAAACAGAAACCCCAGTAGGACGCCATGTTGTTAATCTTGTGACTCGATGACGTAAATATCACGTGACTATTTGACAGCACACAAACCAGGAGTGTGTATTTAAAATATTGTAAATATAAAAAATGTTGTTTTAAGTTCATAAAGAGGCATTTGTTGATGTTTTCATTCTAACGATTAAGTTATTTGTTAACATAAAAACCTAAAAAAGAATTGGCGAGCACACGTGAATTCCTGTGTTAGCTTCACTGTCTCAAAATAAATCGTAAAAGTAAATGTCCTTGCTTATTATTCCTCACCACTAGTGGGTAATTCTTAGTCTTTCACCGTGGTGCATTATTTACCTTGGAGTATGAACCCGTTATAATTATTACATTTATATTTATAAAAAAATACATTACTGAGTGTATCCATCAGTACCAGTATTACAGTTAAATATACTGTACTACCTGACTACTGTAAACAGTATTACAGGTTACAATACCTATATGTTGGTCAGCAGTTAGATTATAAAATACAGTATAGGTTCATAATAGAAAAACATAAAGCTAATGTCCTTTGATAACAGGCCGCTTCTTGAAAAATACGACCCTTTCCTGATTCCCTGAACGCGTCATGTCTGTTAACCACGCATGTACATGAACGTGCTGTGGCACCAAGGCTAGAAAGATGGCGGCCTCTGCATTTCGCCGAGGTTTGCTAAGTACCGTCAGTAAGTACAACAGGAAACACGCTCACAGAATAGCGTGTGTCGGAGACCTTGGCAGCGGCTTGGAGCCGCACAACCTGTGGCTGCAATGCCGGACCTGCGGCGTGTCAGGCGGTGTCCAGCAGAGGAGGTTCATGTCGTCACGGTAAGCGGAGCCGCTTGTGTCCTGTCCCCCGGCTACTCACCGCTAACAGGCCTCGCTACAAACTCTCTGATATGACACAACGATAACATTGTTCACGTCTCGGTCGGTGATGGACATAGGTGTTAAGATTAGGTTTTTTATATTATAGTAATATTTAAACATGTCCCAGTTTTATTCAGCTAAAATTGAAACACTGACAGTTGTCCTCTGTTGCCCCGCTAGTTAGCACGATATACAGCCGGCCACCATGGGTTGTGCAACATTTGAGGACATTCTCCTAAATGCAGTCTATTGAGGACATCGAGACATTCAGTTCATCAGACGTCCGTTGACGTGTAGTCGTAAATTTGTGTCGTTTTAATAAAGTCAATATACACGACTATATAGCTGGTGAAATTAAAAAAAACAATATTTAAGAAATACTATCGTATGCTATTTTCTGCCAGATGGTGTAAAATTTGGATTTTTTTTTTCAAAATTTTTGTTAGTTTTTATCATCAGGCGAAGTAGTTGATGGAATTTTAGAAAAAAAAACAATGATCAAGAAATGCTGTTATATGTAATCATTGTCTGACAAATGGTGGAAAAAAATGTTTTTTGTCATAATTAAAAAAAAAAATTTGTAAAAATTGTTTTGTTTTATCTTCGGGTGATATAGTTGATAGAATTTTAGAAAAAGCAATGATTAAGAAATACTGTTGTATGCAATCATTGATTTTGAATGAGTTTTTTCTATTTATTTCAAAAATGTTTGATGTTTGTTTATGTTCAGGTTTTGAAGAATAGTTTGAAACTAAATGAGACTGATTTACCCAATTAAAATATTATTCCCAAATTGACATTTCATTCAAAAATAACTGAGTTAATTGAAAGGTAGAAATATGGGTTTTACTTCTTTTGATAACCTGACATCTTCCAGTTTTAGTATAATTTGGCATCTTTTGTTTGAAGCAAAGTCCAGGGTTAGTGGTGCCTTCTGTCTATATTTAGCTGTGGATTGTTGTGTCAACAGAGTGTAACCAACCTTTCTCCCACTGTAGCCGTCCTAAAAACAGACCTCATGGTAAAGACAGACACAGACACAGATGCTGAGCTGTCGCACCAGGCTTTTATCTGCCAGTTATGTAATTACTGGAGCAGTAAAAACATAAATGTTTAATCTGACTTCACACAGATGGGTTACTGTGACCTGCTGAGCCCCTCGTCCAGAGAATAAAAGACGAGATGGGAAAAGTGAAAAGACATAACACTGTGTTTTGTTGTTTGCTTTTAGCCAATTCAAGAAGTGAACATTAAAATTGAAAACTCTGACTCCAGCTATTTGTTTGGCTTTAAAACAACTCATGAAAGAGGCAGCACGAGGACTCTGGGTGTTGGGGGCAGGGATTAAAATCTGTTGTCTATAGTTTTCCCTAATAAATTGAAAGAATTGTGACTTAAATAGGCACTAAAAGTGCAAAATAATCTGTATTTCTAAGGTTTTCTTACATCTTTGTGGACAACTTTTTTTTTGTATTTTTCCGTTGGTGTGTGTACTACAGGGGTGTCAAACTCAGTGTCACAGAGGGCCAAGGTTAAAAGAAATGCTATGAAGTCAAGGGCCAAACTAAATATTTATTGAAAAATTAACAGTAAATATGCCTGATTTCCCTGCCCTGTTCAATAAAATATTGAACCTGGAACAGCCAAAGCTTAATACCATCAACACATGAAATTAAAATAGAAATGAAACGCACATCAGTAGTATTTGTTCCTTAATCGGTTATCTGCTGTCTTTCAAGATTTCCTTTTTTATTTCAATCTTTTTTACAATTTTACATCAAAAACATACTGTGTGTGTTGTAACAAAGACCATACATCGCTAATACTACAAATTCTACCAGTTTATAAGGTTTACAAATAGGAGGAACCACTGTAGTACACATTTGTTATGATCTTGTGGGCCAAATATAATTACGCTGCGGACCAAATTAAGCCCCCAGGCCTGAGTTTGACACCTGTGGTGCACTACAATTCACTGGCCCCATAGATGCAACTATAATAAAACAGTAAAAGTAAAAAAAAAATGAAGGCCACACAGTTATTTATCCTTGACCTAGTGCTGGTTGGATCAGATCTTTTCAGGATTTGACTTCCAATAAAATCAGGTTAGTTGGTGATTATTTCTCTGCTGTGAAAATAACCTGAAACCAAGACTACGGTAAATATGAAATCCCTCAGTTTGTACATCCAGCCTCAGTAATCCTCACTCTTTATCTCTGTTGTGACGATTAGCTCTGTGTGGAGTGCAGAAGTATGCATCTTGTTTATTTGAAGAGACCAGCTGTTGTTATCAATGGTAATGCACGGCCCACTGGTATTTCTGTTATACAGCAGGCCAAGTGTGGATGCGTTATTTAATCCTGTCAAACTTGTGATTGAGATTAGGACGGAGGGGGTGAAAAAAGAGGCTCAGCAGAGACGGACGCGGGATTTTCTCTCCTATTACCGTTATTGTAACTCATCACTATAAGAGGAAAAATCCTAAAACCTGTTAGACAATCCTGTAAGACTCTCCTGGGGCTGCAACATAATTTATATATGATGTTATGATCGCAGCCCCCAACAACAACAACAACAGACCTGCTGTATATACTTATCTGTAGTAACTACAATACCGCTGTTTTTCTTATGCATTGCTCAAAATAAATGTAACAGATATTTGACAGTTTTTTGGAGACATCATCTGTTACCAGGAGACAAAAATGACCTGGAGCAGTGAGAAAATAGTATATATTTGATGAGGTGTTGTATCTTTTTGCCATCCCAAATTCTCAGGATTGTAACAGATTTGTCAGAGGCTTTTATTCAAAGCAACTCACAATTCAATAAATAAAAAGTTCACCATTTTGTTCATGACTGATCAACACAAATCCTGACATTTGGTGTTAAAATAACACACAACAAAGCTGAAAAATACAACTCACAAACAGCATAGAGCAGAAACACACTTGTATTTAACATCAAATTAAACTGAATTTCTTATTTTCCAAAGTCCAGTTTGTAAAGATGTTGCCTGTTTTTGGCAGGAACAGGCCCGAGGGCAAAATTTTGGAAACAGTGGGAGTGTTTGAAGCTTTGAAGCAACATGGCAAATACGAGACGGGTCAGGTAAGACAAACACTAATCTGATCCTCGCTGTGAGTTGAACCAATGTTGTTGTGCTGTTGTGTGTCTTTTGTTCAGGGCCCCATGTTTTGATGAATAAGTAACTTTCAGCACATTGAGCTCAATCTTGTCAAGTGACTTTAATCCCATTTACCTTATGCTTCATTGAACCTCCTTCACAAACAATGTCCCATGGATTTGCCCTCGTTTGTTTGGCAGCTCTTCCTGCACAGTGTGTTTGGATACAGAGGGATTGTTTTGTTTCCCTGGCATGCCCGGCTCTACGACCGAGACATCACCCCTCCCATGGCTGACAGGTAAACTTTCAGCAGCTTCAGACTGTAGTGAAATTACGAAAACAGCTTTGATCAAATAGTTTTTTTGTTATTTTATTTCCTGCAGTAAACCAGATTTGCCAGGAGCTCACACGTCCAAAGAGGTGAAGGGAAAGACTCACACTTACTACCAAGTTTTGATTGACACACGGGACTGCCCACACATAGTAAGTTATTGATTATAAGTAATTAACATTGACATAATTCATCCAGCCAGGTGATGTTTCTATGTGACATTTTCATAAATTGTTCCAGTCTCAGAGGTCGCAGACGGAAGCTGTAACGTTTCTGGCCAACCATGATGACAGCAGAGCTCTGTACGCCATCCCAGGTAACTTTGAAGAGTGTTCTCCAACATGGAAACTTCACTGATGCATCATGATCATGTTGATGGGAATTACTGTGATGGAATAAATACAGGTTATAACTACTGTGATTACTGTTTTCCTCTGTCAGGTCTGGACTACGTGAGCCATGAAGACATCCTACCTTATAATTCCACAGAGCAGATCCCCATCCAGCATGAACTGTTTGAGCGCTTTCTCATATTCAACCCTGCAAAATGTAAAACATATTCAACAACATTCAAGTGATTTTAAAAGCAAGCTTAGAAAATGAAGTGTGTAAACGGAGTTATCTCTCCGTATACAGTAGTAATGACTTTCTATCTTCTCCGAAGCTCCTCCCTTCACAGCCAGAGACACCCTCAAGGCATGGCAGGAGAAGAACCACCCGTGGCTGGAGCTGTCTGATGTCCACAGGGAGACCACAGAGAACATCAGAGTCACAGTCATCCCCTTCTACATGGGCATGAGGGTGTGTAAATTATACTGTCCATGTGAACCTAAAGGTTTTTTTTTTTTTTTTTTTCAGTTTCTCTTCATTAAAACCCATTACTAAATATTTACATTCAGTTTCCAGGTCCATCTGGGTAAAATAAAACTGTGAACTGCTGTTTTGGGAAACACAGTCTTAAGAGTAATGTGAAAAACAGCAAAACAGACCTGAAGCAAGTGAATCTGTTTAAACTGCCTGGAAAAAAAAAAAGTTAATTCTTAAACCAAACAGTTTCTTTAGTTAAAGACTTAACGTTAAGAATCCACACTGATGATTTGAACTTGTACTCAAACATTTTACTCTAATTTTCTAAGCGCTCTAACAGTCGTGACAAATCTAATCCCATGTTCTTGACACAGAAATGTTAAAGTCAGACTATTTAAAGTTCTGTCAATGAACAAAGAACGTTAACGGAACTTTTTTTTCCCCCAAAATATGTGTGAATATTAAACCAAGGCATCATAGATCTTTCACTTAAATTTTTATTTTTTTTTTATTGCCAATGGTCTGAAATAAACTAAACTGAATACGTTGTTGTTTTCAGGAAGCCCAGAACTCCCATGTGTACTGGGTGAGTAGAGTCAAGCCAAGACCTTGAAACAATATCATATGCATCTGTCGATCAATAAGTCTATCAGATTTGAATTCCTACATTTATGGCCCTGTTTCTGTTGTGTGCTTTTAGTGGCGATACTGTATTCGTTTGGAGAACATGGGTAATGAGGTGGTTCAGCTGAGAGAGCGACACTGGAGGATCTTCAGTCTGTCAGGAACCCTGGAGACGGTTCGAGGTCGAGGAGTGGTGGGCAGGGTCGGTACCAGGCTCCAAAATGATCCGAGTTATTATTGTTAAATTGCTGTTAAACATCATAAAAAACTATCAGTGTCAAAATCACTGTTGCTACAAATACGAAGAATTGAAGAAATCCATTTGTCTCCCCTCATGGCAGGGAATCCAATACTCCATACTGCAGTGTATTGACTGCAGTTATGATCAATGTCTCTGCGTCTTGTGTTTCATCATCACAGGAACCAGTGTTGTCTAAAGAGCAGCCAGCGTTTCAGTACAGCAGTCACGTGTCTCTACAAGCCCCCAGTGGCCACATGTGGTAAGTGAGCTCATGAATATATTCATTTATTACGAGAAAAAGAAAGAAAACATTACACTGTGTGACCTGAAGAATCGGACCGTCCATACTGTGCTGTTTTACCCTAAAATAATAATATTTTCATCTGTCTGTGTGTTTGTGTTCAGGGGGACGTTTCGTATTGAACGGACAGACGGTTCCCACTTTGACGTTCGCATTCCTCCCTTCTCCTTAGAAAGTAACAAAGATGACAAAGCGCCCCCTGCTGGTTACACATTTTAAATGCCAGTTGTCGCCTCCCCCTCTGAGCACCAGTCCCACAGTTACTCCTGGTCATACCCGTCAACAGATGCCCTTGTTTTGTGGGGAGAAAATAAATCACATCAGCTGTCAGAGTATGCAGTAAGAGTGGAGGCCTGCAGAGGGAGCACTCAACATTTCACACATCATTTATTCAGTTGCAGCCACATTTTTTTTTTTTACATGTTAATTGACGGTGGAAAAGCTGCAGCAGAGTGTGACGAGGTCAGTGGACGGTGCTCAGTGTTTTCAGAGCTGGACCTCAGGCTGTGTCCTTCAAATGGACCAGGCAGGGTTACCGTGTCTGCAGTGGTCCACACTCTGGGTCAGAAAGTAAATACAATATTAATATACAGTATCAACAACATCTCAACTCAAGTGGATGAAGCTCAACAGTGTGGCCTGGTTGTGGTACAGATGCATCCGTTAAGCACCAGTTCTTGGTGACAGACACATTTTTATATTTAATCACATACCTGAAAAATCTAAACAAACTGAGTTCCATAAGTGAAAAAAGCAGCAGAGGAAAAAAAGTTTTATTTAATAAAGGCCACAAGACTCATCTCCTGTCGTTTTATCTTTTTTAACCTGAGATGCTGCTGTGTCCAGTCAACTCTGGGACAGAAACCTGAACAGATAATTTAGGTGAGGTTAGTAAAGCCTAAAATATTTAACATCCTTAAATGTCAGTATTACTGGTGACACATTTGGCAATAATCACAGTCTCAGGTCTTGTGCAACACCAGGACTGAATCAGGTTTTCCTAAATAAAAAAAAAAAAACAAAACAGAATTATACAGAGTGTAAAGCTTTTAAAAAGGACAATTGTCCTTATTTCACTTGGTTCAATATCTTATTTGATCAGACTCGTATTGTTATGGTCTGTGCCTCATGGTGTTTAAGTCAAACATCAGAGGAATGCTGGGACGCCGGCTACTTAAAAGCAAAGTTTCCTGGTAAATAATATTACAATGAGGTTGTCATCACCGTAGCCATAGATGGTGTGCCAACCTGAAGGATGGAGCTGCTGTTTGACAAAGAAAATGATGATAGTAGTGACGTTCTGCTTATAGAAAAGGATGTTATATTTTATTGATCCCAGATTGGGAAATTTTTATGTCAACAACAGTAGTTTTTTTTTAGACTACTGTTAACAGGCTGCCCCTGATGAGGAATCAAACCAGGGACTTTTTTTGGGGTGGGGCAAGTCAAGCTAACTGCGACACTACGAGACAATGGCTTTGAGAATGGATTGTTTAAAAATAATTGCAAATATGGGACAAAGGTAAAACCATTTCCCTCAGTTAGAATTCTCTTTCATTTCCTTAGGAGTAACAGCCCAGAAATAAACATTTGTGTTCAATTGATCTTCCTTTCTCCTTATGAAACACCTCATTGTCTACGTTTAAGCTGGAGGCCAACAGACTCTTGAAGTTGTGAGTCTGAAAACTGAAGACAGGGACTGTCTGTTTTGATAAAAAGAAATTGTTTAAACACAGCTGTAAATATAGATGTAATTAAAGGCTAAACAAATAAACACCTTTTTTGAAAAATACGCTTTCCTGTTTGTCTCTGTTGTCTCCAATACTGATACACTGCCAATTGTCCCCAAAACTGAGGTTAACACCTGAAGACCCTGTATGTGATTCCAGTTTATTTGGCAAAACCCAAGAACTGTGTTATTGGATTTTAATTGTAAGAGGAAAACCCCATATCGATCTTACAGATGTCACGTTATTATTGGCCAACTGATTTTTAACCTTTTACGTAAATTCAAATATATATTAAAATGCAAATGTAGTATTTGTAGTAACAAAACCCTTCTGTTAGATTCTGCAATCATTTAATGTTCATTATCTATAGCCATAAACAATTCTCTGTGAATTGTAATTCCATGGTGTTAGGAGTTCCAATTACTGGCCACCAGATGTCAGTGCAGGTCATTTTTTCTCTACATATTAAACAGATTAAATATGAATCCGATGCAGATTATATTTACTCTCTTTATCCCCCTTTCGGTGAATCTGCCAGGTTTTCTTTTTTTTAGTGTTTACTGTGTTTGGTCAAAGGACAGTTCTTTATGATGAGAAGTTATTTGGAATGCAGACAGGCCTGTGATGTAAACACACTATATTTAAGGAGACACACTTTGGTTATTTTAAGAATGAGGACTTTCATTGTCCCTAAAATAATGTGAACAGTGACCTGTGTGACTAGTTTCCTCAGCCTTTAACCCATGGTCAGAATAACTCCTGTAAATACCTTTGATATATTAAGTTCTATGCACAGACTGACAGTTGAGAGCAGGAGCGGATTATTCCAAAGACAGTGATTATTTTTGTATATATACGAGGTGTCCATGCACATCACGAGCACAGCAGTTTCCAGGCAACACTGTCTAAGGGTGATGATATTGACCTTTACCTAAAACATTTTTAGACACCACAGAAGGTTCTCCTGAAGCTAAAAATTGGAATAAGAATAATGATTTACCCCCCTATATTTGTTTTTTTAAATAAAATTAAGATATTTTTAATTCTATGATATGCTAACTGCATATATAGGGCAAACACACGGCATGATATTTAATTGCCACCAGTGCTGTTGGAAATTAACTTTTTGCTGTAATTGTCCATCTTTTCCTTTCAGCTTGCACGTTATTTCAGGAGTTTCCACAGTGAAACTTCTGAAATAACGTTCTCCTGACTCCAACTACATCCATGTCCTCCCTCACTGCATCCATCAATCTCCTCTTTGTCTCCTACCTGGTAGCTCCATCTCTTGGATCATTCTTCTACCAATGTATCCACTGTCCCTCCTTTGAACATGTCCAAACCATCTCAATCTGTCTTCTCTAGCATTTTCTCCAAACCTTCGTGTCTGTGTTGTCCCTCTATTAACCTCATCCCTGATCCTTTTACAATTTTCATTTATGCCCTGAACCGATCTAACATACTTTTCTGCCACTCCTATTATCATCATATTTGGCAAAACCTTATATTTTCATTATCAGCGGTAAAACTAACAACATTCTGACCGTTAATAAATTTTATCCTCACACAAACCTACTTCAGAGTTCCGTCAAACTCCCAAATTATCCGAAAAACACATTTGAGTCACTAAAACTAAACTATAAAATACAAAAGTCTCGTTTATTTGATAATATCAACGGTCGAATTCAGTAAACTGTACTTTAGCAAAGGATGAGTCATCGTGGTGTGTTAGATAAGGCTCGGAAATTTGGGAATCCAAACTAACAGCGGTCTGTCATGATAACGTTCACTGTCACCTCAAAAACTTGGCGCCGCTCGTGCTCTGGGGCCCCGCCCATCCCGCCTTGGCGAGCACGCGCACGTGGCGCGCGTCCCAGTCAGCTGAACAGTGATAGTGATACACAACTGAGTCCCAGCGGAGGAGAGAAGGAGAAGGAGAGGAGAGCGGGGAAGACTCAGACCAACACTCCCGCTCTTCATCTGTTTTTCTGCGGCAACACAGAAGCTCCGGAGCTCGGACGGCGAAAGAACGACGTGGCTGGTTCTCGAGCAGCTTTAGGCGGATACACGGTGGTTGGTTCACTGCAGGTGAACTCACGACTTCAGGAAGGAGAGGAGAAGAGGAGGAGAGGAGGAGACGTAAACATTGCCTTGCCCTGCTTCGTGCATCACTTCTCCTGCTGCTGCTGCTGCTGCTGCTGCTCTGGTGCAGGACGAAGGAAACACCACGCTGCTGTCGAGGGTCAATATTTTGGTGAAGTTGTGTTCGGGATAGGAGGCTGCTGCTGCTGGTGGTGCTGCTCCTCCACCCTCCGCCCTCTCTCCCTGTATCTGTGGATCTCCGCCTGCCCTGCCTCCGCCTGACTTTGCTGTGTCCCTGTTCTGCGGCCATGCTGCAGGCTCCATCCTCAGACCTTTTCCCCACTTGAGCTTCACCTTCCTGGATTATCAAGTTTCCAGTGGCCGGAAACCAACACAAATGCTGACAGGCTTTTATTTATCTGTGGAGAATCATTTTGCATCTTTTAAAAGTGTGGAAACAAAGATTCAAACGACTAACGAGTAATGGACAACCGATTAATCGTGATTAAATGAAGAAATTCTGAGAGTTTACGTGTTTTAAAGTGGATGAAGATCCAGTGTTTTTGACTCTTTTGCAAAACAAGTCCTTGGACAAAAAGTCTGAGGACAAGCAGGGGACATTTTACTTTTTTTTTTTTTTTTACAAATATTTTCTTTATTTTTTTGACACAATATGAGAGACGATATTAAAGGCTTTTTTTGAACATGTCTTTTTATCCAGGTTGGTGACCATTTTTGCTTATTTACATTTTCTAATAAATTATAATTATTCATTATTAATTAATTATTTAACTTCCTCAGATACAACCCTGCTTAAAACATGATTATATTGTTTTTTTTGATTGTTTGTTTTTTACCACTTATTGATTCAATCTCCATCAACGTTAAAGTTGAATTTCTCACAGTGTTTCATTTCCAGGTCCCAGGATTTGAGAAGATGTGATCCCTCCTGACATTTTGTCATGCAAAGTGTGTGAATCCAGCATCGGTCCAACCTCCTGGAGACCGTGATAGTGAGGACCAGTCACAGTTCACCGCAACACTACCATGGGTGCTAAACAGACCAAAGGCCAGGAAGCAGGAGGAGCCAGTCCTCAGCACAGCTGGAAGAGGACTCCCACCAAGGAGCGAGGGGACATCTTGGCCTCCCTCATGCTGAAGTCCGGGGACAGATTGAGCCGCGGTGGGACGCCGCCACCCTACCAGAGACGCATCGGCATGATCCAGGAGATGATGCTGATGGCCAAGCAGGGGAAACAGGACGAGGCCACAGAAATGCTGAAAACACTACGACAGGTAAAGATGTTTAACAAACCTATCACCGATACCTTGATTATTATTATTATTATTATTATTATTGCTGTTATTAAAAATGTGCGGCCTAGTTTACCTGTAGGTGGAACACAGCATAATAAAACATATATTAAATTATTAAAATCTCATTAAAACCAGGGGCCAAAACCTTGTAATATATTTAACTCTTAAATATATTGCAGTGTATAGAGATTAATGATGATTATAAGCAGTGTTGGGACTAACGCGGTACTTGTAACGCTGTTACGTAACAGTCATGCTTGAAAGACGCCCGTGCACAATAACTGAAATTTTGTGTTGAAAAAGAGCGATGATTGGTTGACATAGGTTAACATTTCAGGCTAAGCCAATCACAGGGAGACCTGGGCGAGTCTTCTCGCCTTATTGGAAAATAAATAGTCTCACACACAGATACAGTGTTTTTAAAGTAAAGTAACTAGTTATTAGTTACTTTTTTAATTTAGTAACGTAACTAGTTACTTTTTCAGTAAAGTAATAAGTTACTCTTTTTAAAGTAACTTGCCCAACATTGATTATAAGTAGGTAACAAACCAATGTCTATGTTTCAAGCACTCACTGAAGTTTCAGCAGGGAATTTCTTTAACATCATCCATGTTTAAACAGTTTGTCAAATACAATCTGGATACATTCAACTTTCTTCTCCATTGTTGAACCTTTTGTTTTTCTTTATAATTTCTTATTGTCCAAAAAAGTGTTTGACCACGTGTGACTTTCTTCTGTTTCCTTCAACCTTCCTGGGATCGTAGATATTACTAGTCGCTCGATATTACTGACGTTTTTGCATAATGATGTAATATTGTTCAGATTGTTCAAGGATATTCCTTTAATATTGAAAACACAGAATCATAAATATGGATTCCTGAGAGGCTGACCTCAGTTTTGGGGGCAAATGGCTAAATATATTGTTATTGTTTGAATCAGAAATAGGTTGTTTTGATAAGATCGGCGTATCACTATTTGCAAAACGTTAATATTTCGACTTCCCTTCTTCTGTACTCTTCTCTTTGAAGTCCATACAACATGCTGCTGGGCAGCTTCTCAGCAGGCAGGTGGACTCACCTGGTTTCTAAAGCTTGGTGTAAAAAAAATATCAACACAGCAAGTGTAAACCTAAGCAGTCCCATACCTTTTTCTTTTATTATTCCTGTCTAAGGTAAAAACTTCCTGCAGTCGAGCCTTGAACTGCTGCCCTCTGTGGTCACTCCAACCATGTGCCTCTGAATTAATGAGACGTTCACTGTGCTGTCATTTCTCCCTGTTTTTTTTTTTTCACTCGAAGCTTCGTGCCTTAAAAACACCAGATGATGCAAATTCTCTGGAACCTGAAGAGCAAACTGTCTTCTTCTGTGTTCTGGCCTTCATAGACGGTGAAGGTTGTCGACGCGGGGGAACCTTCTGTTCAGTAGATTTTTTTTCAAAGCCATCTCTTAACTTCATAGACCTGGCAGCTTTGCTTCTGTGCCTTCTTCTCGGGTTTCTCTCTGCTCATTTATCACATTTACCAGACTGAGAGACAGACACTGAGCAGCCAACTGACTGTGTCACTTCTGATTTGACCAAACAGGAGCAGACGGGCTATGGAGCTGAGCAGAACAATGTAGTCTCAGAGTGATTGTGATGTTAGGGATGCCGGTTGGAATCCTGATACTGTCAGGGATAATGTGTTGCTCACAGAGGGCAGTTCTGTTGTTTTTAGCCAAGTGTCCAATGACAGGAAAGTTCATCTTCCCCTGTATTTAGCTGACTTTGAGAGCTCTGCAATTTGATCCCATTGTAATTGGAAATTGTCTTTTCACTGACGTCTCTGTCGGTTTGTTCAACTGTGAAATGTTGATAAGCTGCTGTTACCTGGTCAGAGGGCATATTTGCATGGTTGTCATAGAGTTTAGATTCAATATCTTGACAAACTCTGGCCCGGGGGCCAAATCTGGCCCGCAGTGGACCGCAAGATCATATCAAATATGTACTAGAGTTGGCCCACCAGTATTTAGCCCTTAAATACTGGCAGGATTTGTAGTAAAAGTGATGCATGGGCTTTCTTATAGCACAGACATTTGTTTTTTTTTGTTTTAAGTCTTTAAAAAAATCATTAAACATTAACAGGATTTAGAAAGGCTACAGATAAAAGCGAAAATCACAGATGTGTGTTTTATTTCTGATTTAATTTCACATGTGTTGATAATAAATTAAGTGACTCTTTCAGATTTAATGTTCCCAAAAATAAACATTTAATCAGCGGTGGCTATTAAAAACGGGTGAGTCAGGCTGTTGCTTAGGGCTGCGGCCACTAGGGGACCCAGTCAAAAATGTTTTTTTGGTGTGGGCATTGATAGGGTCAAGGCTCCAGCGATATCTCGTTAGGTGCCCCAAGAGGGCATATTTGCATGGTTGTCATAGAGTTTAGATTCAATACCTTACATCACAGGTGTCAAACTCTGGCCCGGGGGCCAAATCTGGCCCGCAGTGTAATTATATTTGGACCGTAACATCATATCAAATATTTACTAGAGTTGGCCCACCAGTATATAGCCCTTATATACTGTTAGGATTTCTAGTACAAGTAAGTCATGGTCTTTTTTATAGCACATACATTTTTTTTTTTTTTGCAGGTCTGTAAAAAAAAATAAAACATTAAAAGGATCTAGAAAGGCTAGAGATAAGAGCAAAAACCACTGATGTGTGTTTTATTAACATTTAATCAGGGGTGGCAATTGAAAACGGGCAAGTCAGGCAGTTGCTTAGGGCTGCGGCCACTAGGGGGCCCTGTCAAAAATTTTTTGGTGGTGGCACTCATAGGGTCAAGGCCCAAGCGATATCTCGCCAGGTGCCCCAAGACACCATAGCACTTGCCTTGCATTTAATATCTAGATAAGGGGAAATATTTACAGTTTATTTTTCAATAAATATTCAGTCTTTTAATTTGCAGCATCTTCTTAATCTTGTTGCCTAATTGTTTTGGTGAATTGATGTAAATTAATTGGCTTAAAGGAAGAGGAGGCGGGAAGAAGGATGAGCTTTTATGAGGACTAGGATTTTATTTATAAGATGGCAGCGGTTCTATATGCTGCCATTGTTTCACTGTTTATCCTCCTATGACTCAACCACTGGAAATGAGCCTGCCTGATTTAACACACACACACACACACGCGTGGAAAGCTTCATAATTTAATGTTAAGCAGTCACAGCTTCCCCCTCCTGTACTTCCGCTCAGCTTGTTTTGATTGTTGAAGCGAAGACCAGATTGATGATGTGGAAACACCTCCGTCCGCGTGACTGTTTAATGCAGAGGGATTACCTTCACTGACGCAGCTTTATTAAAGTAAGTGACGTCCCTGAGAGGACTCACAGTTTCCTATGTCCAAGCTGTTTTGAATTAAAAATAAAAATGTACAGCAAAGATGAAATGGGTCTCAAACCTGCGGCCCGTGGGCCATATGCGACCCGTAGAATGATACTTTGCGGCCCCCTCCGTGATGTGAAAATTGAATGTTGTCGTGGCCCTCGAGATTTATATAGTGGATGAATGTATTGCAATGGAGACTTTGCTTTATTGCACTTTTCACTTTCAACTGTAATGATGTGAACTTTACATCATCACAGGAAATGTATTTTCACAGATTGATGTACTGCACTGTACTAGAGTTAGCATCGTGGGCTTAACCAGTAAATATATAGTAAGTTTTGTATTTAATTTCTCCACATTTTATGGTAAATCCTATAGTTCAAAACCCTGATCCAGAGCCTCCTTCTGGTTCAGTTTTGAATTACACAGAATGGAGAATTGAGTGTGAGACCCCAGTTGTAACTTATAACTGTAGTCAGAGGGAAAAGTTAGCCTGTTTTTGCAAAAGTTGTACTTTACTTCATCTTTAAGGATTGTTTGTCAACTGGAAGAAGACTGCAGGTTAGGTTTTAAATCACGCTCCAATAAATTGATTAAAACTGGTCAATTTAATATAATTTTTAATGAAGTTAATGACAAGGGTATCTATGGATTTACATAGTTACAAATAGAAATGTTTTTTGATAAACTGAATTTTCTCCCATGTGCTGAGTGAAATAAAACCTTTTTAATGATATTATTTTATTAGGAATGTCTGTTATTTTCATCCTGATGTTAAAATAATGTTGGGGCAGTGGAGGCCTTGTGGTTAAGGAACCAGACTGGGGCCCGAAGGGTTCCAAGTTCGAATCTACCAACTGTCAGGTTACGACTTTGGTGATGGGTAAAATGCAGAGGTGACATTTCGTTGTGTGCAGTGGTGTGAATCACAATGTCACAATGACAAGGAGTTTGATTTCCTTCCTTTTCCTCCAAATGAGCTCCAGACAAATTGTGTGTCAAATACAATGACCCTTTATTTGTAAGAGCTCAACCATGACTCAATGCTGCCTATTCTTATTCACGAGAGATTCAAATAACCTTGGAAATATCAGCGTTGAGTGACAGCTTCTGGTCAGTACGTGGCCATTATGAAACCAAAGGTTACTCTGGGTGTCAGCGGGGAGAGCGGCTGCTCCACTGCTGCCTTTTCATTACTTTAAAATAGCCTGCACTTGAGCCATTGTGTTATCAGTGTCTGTCTCCACTTTGTCTCTGTTCTTGTTCATCTGGACTCAGACCTGAGCTTTGATGTTGACCACTTCTAATCAGCGCTTGTGTTTGAGTGATGGAGGGATTGGACCTGATGAACAACAGACTGCACTGCTTTCCTTCTGTCCTTTGTCTTTGGAGTGTCTCTCCAGTCTATGCTGAGTTGGTTGCAACAATTCACCTCAGAGATTTTACATGATGCACAGTAACTTGGCTAAGACATCATTCTTGGTTTTAATGGAGAATGAATTTTAGGGTTGGCCTAGCAGTTAGGTGGTGGACTTGGATTCACAGAGCTTCAGGTTCTAACCAGTGCGCTCACCTCCCACAGGAGGGCTCACAGTATGGGGTGGTGTGATTTGGGTGGCAGTTGTGGAGAATCTGTCCTGTAGCAAATTAGACGTACGTCACTGTTGGGTGACATTTATTATCGCCGGTTATTCCAGTTATGATCTATATCAGGGTGTCCAAGTAACTTCACAGTGGGCAAAAATGTATAAACGGGGACAAAGTTGTGGGTGAAAATCTGTAATTTTTTGTAAAATAATTGATAATTTGTGGAGATCCTCAGTCTTTTATGTCGGAATCATAATCATAAACTAATAAAGAAATATAAACTGGACTCACGTACTAAAAGTTTGAGGACGTTTTGCTTCTCATCTAAGAGGCTTCATCAGTTCTAGTGTTTCCAGAGGGAGTTTCAGGTGTTTGTCCACTCCAATAAGGGCGTGGAGCGAAGAAAAGTGTCCATGGCTTAGACAATATGGGTCGTTGTCCCTCCTTGTCCTCTGGGTGGAGGTTGTCTGGGTGTGTGACCATGACTATGCTTCCTGGAGGTAGAATTTAATTGGGGCAGTGCCTAGCGGCTAAGGAACCGGACTGGGCTCCGGAGGGTTCCAAGTTCGAATCCACCAACTGCCAGGTTACCACTGAGCATGGCACCGTCCTCACTCACTGCTCCCCAGGCCGTCCAAGTTGCCTACTGCTCACATTGGTGATGGGATAAATGCGTAGGTGACATTTCCTTGTCTGCAGTGGTGTGAATCAAGGACAAGGAGTTTCCTTTTCTCTCCTTTTGTAGAAGAAGAAAGATCCAAGGACAGCGTGTGTTGGTACTATGTATGTTCAACCTTTCATCCACCTACAATCATGTCCTTGGATGGAATTACACCAGGGATCCTTAGTTTGACATCAATATCTTCATCCTCTTATACATTACTGGGTTGTAGGGCCTGCAGTCTCCACGACTGTCACCCAAATCCCCCTGCACCATACTGTGAGCAGCTCAGAGACAACCTGGCAACTGTTGGACCCAAGTCCTCCTCCTTTACTGCTAGGCCCTCAATGCCAAATGATCAAAGATGACGAGCTGATGGAAACAAAAATATCATTCCAGCGCAGACCTTTTGTTCAGTCAGAGATGGCGCTGTTATTTTCAATAGTTCTACCTGATGATGGACAAATCATGGGTTTCCATTTGTCCGCTGTGCTGCCGAGAATATTCCGCCCGTCTGAAAATACAGCAGCGTCCGTTTGTATGTGTCATTCATTGACCATCGTCATTGTCATTATTTACTGATGCTTTCACACAGAGTAGGGCAGGCATGGAGCCTCAGTGACTCATACCTTTCGGATGGAGACTGAAATCCCGTCTGTCTCTCTCCGTCTCCATCACTCTGTCTCCTTTCGCCTTTCTCTTTTTTTTCCGCCCAACACACATACATGGGAATATAAGCAAAGTGCATTCAGACAGTTTAAATGTCACACACGTGCACTAACTCTCAGCAGTGAGGATGGAAGTGCAGCTCATTTCACAGTATGCAGACACTCACATGCCTGAGCAGACAGTACTGTATGTACCATGTGAATCACCTCCTTGATATGCACTGCTTATACAACGTAGTGACTTATTATAGTGTTGATTGTATGTACATTGTATATATGAAGGCTTTCTATGATCATCATAGTCAACATCACTGTAGCAGACGAGGATAATAATGAAAATCACTTACACGCTGTGGATGGAAAACAGCTCCACACTTCACCCCCCCATCAGTGAGTTCACAGACACTGTGCTGTGAGAGATCATCAAATTTCACTGAAATGGACAGAATATTTAATATTTAATATACTGTGTTAGCAATACGTTTTTCTTTGTTCATGAAACAAAACACCTCTTCTGCCAGATGGTTATAAAAACAATATAAAAAAGAACAGGTTTTAACTGAACCGGCTGAGATTTTAGTCACTTATGAAGTAATAAAAGCTGGAAGATTATTATAGTTTGTTAAATTCCATGTACTTTTTCTGGGATATTTTGATTGGTAGTGGGCTATGGGGGCCTTCGCTCTAGCCCAGAGTCAATGTTCACCTTCTGGGTAGGTTCAAATACCAGTTAAAGTGGTTGTCTGTCACTAGGCTCACCACCTGAAGGAAGGTTAAGAGAGATTGATGATAGAACTTTATTAAAGAAATTTCCTTTTTTATGTCATTGTTACGTCATTGTCACCACAGCGCACAATGAAATATGGCCCCTGTAG
Source organism: Paraplagusia blochii (assembly GCA_016785265.1). NCBI lineage: Eukaryota > Metazoa > Chordata > Actinopteri > Pleuronectiformes > Cynoglossidae > Paraplagusia > Paraplagusia blochii. Next base: position 34,116 of record JAFBJS010000691.1, on the reverse strand, counting down.
TGGGCAGCTAATGAGCGGTGGGCAGGGTGTAGGGACGATACCATGCTCAGGGCATCTTAGTGGCAACTTGGCGGTGGTGGGATTCGAACCGGGGTCCTTGCAGACCCAAGTCTGTTTCCTCAACCCCTAGGCCACTGCCCGAGATCCCTTTGGTCCAGGCCTGGCCAATTATTTTGTCTTGCAGGCCACAGGTGGTACTAAAATTTGAGTCACGGACAAGATAAGGATCAGAAAGATTGAGTATTTCTGTGAACTAAGATAAATGATGAGTAAAGTATTGAATATGTATTGGGGAAATGTTGACTTTGCAGGGAAAAAGGTAGACGGATAACGATAATATATGTTAAAAGTATAATTTGTTCAAGTCTAGCGGGCCAGATTATAACGCCAAACGGGCCGCATCCGGCCCCCGTGCCATAGTTTGCCCAGGTCAACTCTGGAGTACCTCTGGATGGTGGATGTTAGTTGATAAGCGGGTTACTAGAATATTGATAGGTAGGTTAATGTTAGTAGATAAGTAGGTGAGCAATCTTGTTGTGCGTGTTGTGTTGTTGAGTAATCACAAACAATAATCACAATCTCAAATGTTATTATATTTCGCTATGGCAATGACAATGTTGTATTATAAACTTTGTATCCTAAACTTTGTGTATGTATATATATATATATATATATATAGAGAGAGAGATACATATATGTATATGTCTATATACATATATGTATATATATATTATATATGTGAAAATCATGTCGGTTGTGTTTTATATATGGAAGGATTTGTTTTCTTTAGGATTCTAACAGTCGTCCGTTGATGGTTGTGACCACGGTCCTTAGGCCGTAATGAGGCGCCACTTTACATCCACTTCAGCATGTTAAATCTGCAGCACAATTAACCAGTGCGACTGAGCGCCAAATTATTCAGAATTAAGAAAACAGTATTCCACAGTTTGGACCACCTTCTCAGTGATAAAGGTTTTTATTTCTAGTCTTTCTGGGACATAAATACAAATGCAAATGCTGTTTTCAGCAGCGTGCCTGGAAGCTGTCACATCTGGGATTTGGCAAGAAAACAAACCCTCTGCTCCGGCCAAGCAGGTCCTGGAACCTGGCTACCCCGGGAGCGAGGCACAGCCGTCACTGTTAGAGCTGCTCTGACTGCAGTTAAAAAACAACACTGTGCCTTTTGGCTTCTGGTTCAAGATACATAAAATACTTCATGAAGAGCTTTTTTAATGAGAGTATTTAATGTCAGACTTTTGTCTGGGGTAAAATGTCAACCAAACCTGTTATTACGTTATTTCAGTCCATTAACCTGTCACAGCAGCATGTGAGGGAACACCACCACCTCTGTGTGTCACTAATGAGCCAATTAATCTGTTTTCTTACAACAGATGATGTAAGGATGCCTTTTGCATCCATTGTCCTGAATACTGGATGGCTCTAATCACTAACTTCCTGGTTGGGTTGAACAACAGACCTGATTCACAGTCAGACAGCGGTCTGTGGCGTCCTCTTTGGAGGACATTAGTTCAATCTTAATGAACGATGCGCTGCGACAGACTGAACTTTTGTGTCTCAGTGTTTTGCCAAAATATTCTTCAAACATACAACAAGAATAGAATATGTATGTATGTATGTATATATGTATACATATAAGTATATATGTGTGTATATATGTATAAATATGTGTGTGTATATGTATGCATATATGTATATATGTGTGTATATATGTATATGTATAGATATATATATATATTTACATATTGTGTGTATATATATATATATATACTAACATATATATGTATGTTTTTATGTTTTTTGTATGACATTTTCAATACTGTCTGTATGAATTGTTATTAGTTTTTCCTCCAATAAGGAAAAATTTGATCACATGATGCGCCTGAGTCAACAATGGTGGCCTAGCGGCTAAGAAAGCGGTCTTGGGTTCGCAGGGTTAACATTGGACATCAAACGTATTGATTATATAAATTATATTATAGGTTTTATCCTTAAACTGCTTTATTCTTCACAGGAACAGTTCCTTTAAGTCCTGTATTCACACTCAAGGATGAGAATACTGTTATTTTCACTGTGTTTCGTGTGTGTGTAGGACCTGGGAATGGAGTCAACGTCCCTTGATGACGTCTTGTACCGCTACGCCAGCTTCCGGAACCTGGTTGACCCCATCACACACGACCTGATTATCAGCCTGGCTCGATACGTCCACTGCCCCAAGACGGTAGGAGACACTCTCTCTGACTAGCATTTAAATGACATCCAGGGAGTGAAGAAAAACATCTGACTTCACTGAAGAAAACACACACATTCATGAAGCTGTGGCTTCACAGAGTGATGGCAGTGGTGGCTCCGCTGCGAGCAAATCATCTCTAAAATCAATTTGTCCAACAATTGTTGGTTGACAAAAATAATTTGAGTCCTTGATCCTTTTTGTAAACCAGTTTGTCTCTGAGGCGGGAACAGCAGTCTGACAGAACTGTATGAATTGATGCAGAAGGAGATTTGAGAAATAAGGCCTGACGTGCAGTTAAAACACACTCTACAGCTGCCTGGGTATTTGCTACAGTCTGGCTTTAATGCATTCATCTCTCAGCTCAACCTTTTTCATTCACAGCTGAAATACGTTGTTTCGTGCTGAGGTAGAGAGAAAGGTTAAGGCGAGGTGATGATTGGTCTTACATACTAGTTATTATATGTCCGATATTAACATTTTACTGTTATCTGACATACTGATACTGCAGGGGAAAGTGGTAAAGACAGTTGATATTAAGGATTATGAATTGAGGTTGAGGAGAGACCAGTGCTTGGTTCTCTGACCTTCTGTTCTGTTCTTTCTCCAATGATGCAAGGATTTTGATCAAATTTTATACAGTATATCGTCTTGTCTTCATTGGGAAACTTCGATACATCCAGTGGTAGAACACATGTACTGCAGTCCTTATCAGTACGTCTTTGGAATTATTATCATTTGACTTCAATATATAATAATTCTAATAATTTGACAAAAAGCTTCAGCAAAAACTCCTTCTCAAAAACTCCACTCAATGAAAGAGACCTTGGCATTTAACCCATCACCAAAGGGGACAGTGGGCAGCGTCGAGCGCCCGGTGAGCGGTGGGGTTGACGTCAGGCTCAGTTCTCCTCACCTGGCAGCTGGTGGATATGAACCTTCCAGACCTTAGTCTGCTTCCTTAACCACTAAGAAACCACTGACCCAGTTTTACTTACTAGGTTTTGCAAATATTTAATCCACTAACAAGCAAAGAACTTTATTTTTTTCATAAGTGAATCATCTTACTCCTACTGTATTTTCACAACTATAAGGTGCACATAAAAGTCTTAGATTTTCTTCAAAATGTGTGGTGTGCAGAGAACACCATGAGAACGTTAAAGGGAAAATTGTGGGCGTGGTTTTGCTCCTGCTCTTTATTTTTTTAAATACACACACTTGTATGCCTGTGTTTTGTTGTTGATAGGCGGACGTGGTAGAAGACTCAATGAGAACCCTAAAGGGGGAATTGTGGGCGTGGTATTGCTCACTCTCTCTTTAAAATACACACTTGTATGCCTGTGTTGTAAGGCGGACGTGGTAGAGGACACAATGAGAACCCTAAAGGGGGAATTGTGGGCGTGGTTTTGCTCCCGCTCTTTTTTTAAACACATACACTTGTATGCCTTTGTGTTGTTGTTGATAGGCGGACGTTGTAGAGGACACTATGAGAACCCTAAAGGGGGATTGTGGGCGTGGTTTTGCTCCCGCTCCTTTTTAAAATACACTTGTATCCTTGTGTGTTGTTGTTGTAAGGCAGACATGGTAGGGGACACGATGAGAACCTTAAAGGGGGAAGTGTGGTTTTGCTCTTTTTTTACCACATACTACACTTGTATGCTTGTGTGTTGTTGTTGTAAGGCGGACGTGGTACAGGCAGTGTGGGCGCTGTTTTCGTCTAGGTTTTGCAAATATTTAATCAGCTAACAAACAAAGAACTTTATTTTTCATTAGTGAATCATCTTACTCCTAATGAATTGAGCTACAAGACCATTTGGAACTCATTTTTTCAGGATAGTGATCTCATGCGATGTCGAAGGACTGTTGTATGACATCTGGCAAAACATAATAATGATTAAAAACTAGATTTTGTTTTTTATTTTTAGGTTTCAACATGGCAGCTGAAAATACTGACATGTCATGAGTTTGTCTTTTAACTCCTGTCACTTGTCTCAAAGCTGGGAGACAAAGCCTTTGTATACAGTTCACACTAGTGAATAGAGAGGAGCTGTGAGGAGCTGTGAGGAGCAGAGAACTAATGAAAGAAACAGTGGAGGGGAGAGAAGAAAAGGAACCAGCAAGAGCTGAAGAAGACACAAGGAATCAGTTTGGTTTTTTTTTTGCACAACTTCCTGCTCTCAATCTTCAAACCCAGCACTGGCAGCGCGGTGGTGCACTGAAACCCTGTCAACCAGTCCAGTGTTATCACCAGTGGCTTCTGTTCGGGGAGTAATTTCTCCCTGGGGATTAATGGAATACGTTCTGCAAAAAAATTAGAACCCATCTGTCGTTTACTGCTAAATCCCAGTGAAGGTCGCAGGAGATGGTTGAGTGACTCGATGGAGAATTAACCAAAGCCCAAGTTAGTGAAGTTAAGTGAAGGAGTGTGACAGACAACCATCACGTCAACCTGGACACTGATGTGTAGATTAGATTAAACTCAATCCATGAATTATTCTGCAGACGTCCTTGTTGTCGTTGAGGTATACGATCAATTTATTCTTCATTTATGCCCAGAATGATTTAAATATAAATAGTCACAGGATCAATACTGTGAGGCTGGAATATTTAAAACACTTTCATGTGATACTGGCCATAACCTACGAGGTCACATTATGCAAATGTACATTGACAGAAAAGCTTGTTAAAGCTAAAAGATGTCTGATATACCGATATTGTCCAAACAACCCTTATTCTGATATCAAACCAATACCGATACAGCCTTGGTAATATGTATTAATTTATCTGTGCAAACCAATGTATAGGTGTACGATTAATATAAATGAGCTGTAATGCTGCCATCTAGTGACTGTGACTTTAATGTGCAGCTGTTTATGCTCAAAGCCAATATTAGGGCATACATCATACACACCATACTATCATGTTAGCATGTATAACACATCAACCCTTAGCAGTTGGTGGACTAGTGGTTATGGAAGCGGACGAGGGTCCACAAGGCCCCTGGTTCGAAACCCTCTACCACCAAGTTACCACTGAGGTCACATTTTATTGTGTGCAGTGGTTTAAATCACAATGACATGGAGTTTGATTTCCTCCTTTACTCCACTGAACAATAATCATCAATATTCTATTTACAAAACAGGATCAGAGCAGGGAGATGGTGGGAACCACCAGAATTGTTTTCTTCACGTCTTCTTGTCCTACTTTTAAGGCCGGCGGCTACATCTGTTTTGCATAAATGCACGCTGCACAGCACACGCAGAAACGTGTCCTATAAGTGTCTTTCTTTTTGTCTCCTGCCAGCACCTGTTGAACCAGTCCATTTAAAGACCTGCAGCTTTTTTTTGTTGTTACATAAAAAAAACCCAGAAAGACCACAGACACGTCCACGGCTGTAGCTCTATTTATTGCCGGGTGGTTCCGTCTAAGCAGGACGACTATTGTCAAGCTATATTTACACCAGTTAAAGCTTCTGTGCTTTATAACTGTACCTGCTGGAATTCTTTCTGTCTCATGTCTTCATTTTAAAACCTCCTGTCTCTGATGGGAGCTGTCTTTTTTCCCCTAATGCATTTGTCCAGTCTTTGGCTTCATTTGTCTTATTAATAACATGTATTCAGGACAACGTCTGGGTCTGGAGCTTCACTCCTCGTCCTTCTTCAATGGTTTTGTACAGAAGTGCGGTTTGATGTCAGCTTGTATTCAGGCACAGCTTGATGGGAAACAGCTTCCCAGGTTCTGCAGGCGAGAGGTTAGAAATGTCATGGCTTCACGTGGTTTTGTCTCGAACAGTTGTCTGATCTGGTCACACTGAGGTTCAGCTCACATCACACTGAAGAAGGAAGTCTCCAAAGAAAATACCTGTTTACTACGTCATCTGTTGGTTTATAGAAAATAACATCTCTGTAGTTCAGATGAAATCATTGACACTTGTTGTGGGCAATAGAGCCATTGCTCCTCCACATCGAAAGGAGTCAGTTGAGGTGGCTTGGGCATCTACATGTTTGGGCATCTACTGTTTGGGTCATGTCCCACTGGGAGGAGACCCAGAGGAAGACCTAGGACACGCTGGAGCGACTATGTTGCCCAGCTGGCCTGGGAACGCCTTGTGATCCCCCCAGACGAACTTGAGGAAGTGTCTAGGGAGAGGAAGTTTGGGCGTCCCTCCTCCGAATGTTGCCCCCGCGATCCGGCTCCGGATGAAGATGGATGGATGGATGGATGGATGGAAGGGTTGTGGGCAATTATTGCATTTATTTTCCAGACAGAGCGCTTTCAGAGGAGGAGACGTCGAAGTTTGCAGCAGAGGCGAAGGCAATGCAGGCGCTGTTGCTGTCTATTAATAATCCCATTTACTATATGCACATATATATGCACAATTCAGGCTAGCTCCAAGCCAAGAACATTTGAGAAGTTCTTGTTTTAACAGAAGATCTGCTGCACTATGTTTAGTAGCAATATGTTTTTTCTGGAAACTATTTGCTCAGAGTTTCCTTGACTTAACTGGTGGCCTTCAAAGTATTCAGTGAAGGACCTTCAGTATTCATTGAAGGCCCAAGAATTCTTCTTCATTCTTAAAGACTAAAAGACTAATATCTATTGGGGAAAAAAATGGAACGGAACCAATCCCAATTTTTCCTCCACTGGTATCTGGGTAAAACTGCCACTCCCTCATGCTTCGTGGCTGTATTAAGGCCTGTGCAGTTCAAGTCAATAAGGGAAGTTGTCTTAGCCAATCATATGCCAGTAAATAATGGGTGGGATCATATCATAACATTTTGCTAGAATTTACAAATTCCCAGAGAATAACTAATATTAACGGACACATTTTTTAATGGACGTCTCCTCCTCTGAAAGCGCTCTGTCTGGAAAATGAATGCAATAACAACAAATGGTAATTGTTAAATTTGGTCCTAGTGGAGGCTGAGGTTCCAGGTCCACGGTTCTCGGTTCATCTGGAGACATTGGTAACAATGCAGCTTTGACTATGTGGGTTCTAAATCATCCAGGTCTAGAATTGAAGAAGTCTCTGGGACAGGAAACCTACTCCGTCCCGTTGACCTTTATGTACTATTTCTGGACTGTAGTTTGAGGGTTTAGATTAATACACACAAGGAAGTTTTATCGAATTGCCAAAATCAATAAGCGACTTAATTCTGAGTCCACTGTATTCCACGACAAACAAAATACATTTGTGTCCGCAAATCTAATTTCATATCAAGATAAATTGTGTTGGCGGCGTCTTTTCTTCTTCATATTGTGTCATCGTTCACCAGCAGTTATTTCTATGAAAAGATGAGTTTGTCCTCACTGTGCCGCAGGATGAGATCTGCCAGGACAGAGTGTCCCATTCTGTCATGTTGCAGTTGTCCCCCCCCCCAGCGTACATGTCTCCGTCCCCTCTAACACGCTCGGTGAGGACAGAGCCGCAGCCTCTAGCCACCGTCCTCCCTCTTTCTCCCCCTTCACCTCTTGACCGCAGCAAATGAGAGCAAAATGATTGAATTATCCAACAATTCATCTCCAGCCAGCAGGAACAGTTCAGCGGTGATACAGCAGGACACGGAGGACACATGGTGCAAAAGGACTGCACTGATCAATGGTCGGATGCTTTTGTCTTATGCTCTTTATACAAATGTTATCAGAGAATTAGCCTATGGCTGAGACAGACAAGGACATATTGTTACCAGGATTCATACAAGTCGTATCAATAATGTATAAGAAGGAGGAGACGGAGCAGTAGAGCGAGAGGCTGGGCAGAAGAACGAAGAGAGAAAGAGAGACGGAGACATACAAGAGAGGGAAGAAAGACAGGGGGACATGTAGAAAATGCCATGAAGATGTGTCAAGACTTTAGCTACGGGCTGATGTTCTTTTATTTTGTTAGGCTGTGATGAATTTCTCTCTCTTTTGGTTTAGTTTCTCTTCATGCTTCTTGTCTCTCTTGGTTTTTTTTCTCTCTTTCTCTCTCGCTGCCTTCATCTCAACACAATTTAATTAACACAGACTTATTGTTATTGTAATTCCATGCTTGCCTTACATTACCGCTGATGTCAGTGAGTCGAGAGAATAATGGGCAACAATGGGTGAGAGAAAAAAAGGTCAGAGTTGCTGTAAATATGGTCTTTTAGTCTCAAAATTAAGTGAAAAAAACCCAAAAGATAAAAAAAAAGGTTTATTCTCCACATCACAAATTTGTTTGCAGCCTGGTTCAGAGGTGGAGGCACAGAGAGAACTGTGGTGTGAAAAGTTAATACCACCTCCATAAATAATTTAGCTGCTTCAGACTATACACAGCGAAGGGTGAAATAAAATATTCACTCTGTTAAATGATGTTGTGCCTTTTGAAAACAACTGCACGTACGCGGCGACAGTGGTTCCCAGGCTGTGGGTGGAGATGATGTCGTTTTAATCAGGGAAAATATTATACTGCAGATAAGTTGGCTTTTATGGCTGAGCTCTGTAAGTGATGGAGCAGAGGATTCCCTGCTTAGTAAATCTTCATCGGAAAATCTCCTTCAACAAAGGCCCAGAAAGAGCTGTCACTATGAACTCACATTGAATATGTCATTAGAGAGACATAGGAACAGGTAGGAGACAGGAGACAGAGCTGGAGGTGGAGGAGTTGAAGATGCTGATGTTCTCTTTAGGAGAGACAAGGATGGACAGGATCAACACTGAGGTGATTAGAGGGACAACACAGACAGGAAGGTTTGGAGACAAAGCTAGAGAAGACAGATTGAGATGGTTTGGACATGTTCAGAGGAGGGACAGTGGTTATATTGGTAGAAAAAGGATCCTAGAGATGGAGCTACCAGGTAGGAGACAAAGAGGAGATTGATGGATGCAGTGAGGGAGGACATGGAGGTAGTTGGAGTCAGAGGAGAAGATGGAGAGGACAGGAGATTGAAGATAAAGAAGAATCAGTTGCACTTATAATATTATTGATAATTATAATTATTATAAGAAGAAATCTTTGCTAGAAATGTTACTGATCTTATCCACACAGTAATAGCTGAACTGTAGACTGTTTCAATTAATCTGTGTTCATAGTTCTATGTGAAAAGATCGCTGTGTAAATATAAATAAGGCCAAGGTCTGATGATGTGACTTGTTAAAGGCTCCATCATCACAAAGAACCTGTGCTTTTTAATAGCGATTAATTAGCGAGCACAAGGTCTTGGTGGTTTCTCCAGAGAAGAGATCCCATCACCTCCCTGGAAACAAAACAGTAGTCTCGCCTTTTCTGCTCCAGTGTCGGTGGAAAGCGAGGATTTCCACTACGCTGTGTTGGGTTTGACTTTTAATGAGTGTTTTCACATAACACACTGTGTCTGTGGAGGTCGTGTTGAATCACAATTGCTGCGCTCCAGTGGTCCTTGACTAGAACGTGTCGGAACTCTTCCCCCTGTGTCTTCTTCACTGATACTGAAGTTATCAACCACACATACTGTAACAACAGTCTTTATCTTCTCGAGTTCTTATAGAACAGTTGCATCCAAGCCATTTCAAACAGGGGTTAACAAACAACAAACAGTTGAATGGAAGTTAAATGAAAGACTGTGTAGATCAGGGGTCTCAAACTCGCGGCCCGTGGGCCAATTGTGGCCCGTGGAGCAGTATTTTGCGGCCCCCACCTTGATGTGAAAGTTGAAATTATGATCATATTTTATTGGTTTGTTCCCCACATTTTATGGTGAATCCTATAGTTCTCAAAACTCTGATCCTCAGTCTCCTTCTGCTTCAATGTTGTATTACACAGAATCTATGGGAAACTGATTTTTTTTAATCTTTTTTTTTTCTTTTGTATTGAACACTGAAAGCTGGCGCGGCCCTTCAGTGAAATGATAGTCTAGATCAGGGGTGGGCAAACTTTTTGACCTGCGGGCCACAATTTCTCCTAAAATTGGACACGGGGCCGAGTCAAGAGCAGAGAGATGGAGCGATCGTGTAAGCTAAGATAAATGGCAAGTAAAAGTCATTTATACCATTTAATAGCCTATCATTTAATAGCCTATTATGTCATCTACTGGGAAAATGCAGGCATTGTAGGGAAAAGGCGGATTATAATGTAAATAAATTATTTAATTTGGACAGGGATGGCGGGCCGCATTAAAAGGCTCAACGGGCCGCATGTGGCCCCCGGGCCTTAGTTTGCCCACCCCTGGTCTAGATGTTGGCCCTCATTTGAGGCCTCTGGTGTAGATGTTACAACTCCTAACTTAATAAGACATTTCACTGAATTTGTTTATTATTTTTCATCATGACTATTTTATTTTTACTTTATATTGTTATTTTCTTTGCTGAAATAATAAAGTGGGGCCTCCTAGTTACAAGCTTAATGATGGATGAGTCGTTAAAGTTATGAGTTAGAAACTTTTGCGAGAGTTTCCTTGGAATATGATGACTTTTTCCACTCTTTTTTCCACTGTGCATTGTCGCGCTGCCACACTATCAATGTATTTGTTCATATCTATGATTGTGATTTTTATATAGGATAATTTAATGAAATAAATAATAGTTATTGACTGGTTTCACTTATGTTAAATAGGGAAAAACCAATACAGATATGATTGAATGGACTGGGGAACAGAATCAACTAGAGGTTTCAATGTAATAGTTAAATAACCTCTATTCTGATGTGTATTTTTACCTCCTGCTGTACAAGTAAATACGTACGATGCAGTTTGATAAATGTGTTTATAGATGGTACATCAACATGGCTTAGTTCACATGCTGGAAAAAACCTCTTTGTTCATTTATGAAATGGCTCGAACTCCACAGAAATGATGTGAAGGTGAGAAGCAGCAGGAAACGTTGTTAAACTCACAACAGAAATAATTGATGTGCAATTTTCCCCTGTTGACTTTTCTTATCACTTCTCTGTAATTGAAAATAATTTTCCCTGTTTGTCCCACAGGAGGGAGATTCTCTGGGGGCGATGGAGAAGGTCTGTCGTCAGCTGACCTACCATCTCAGCCCACACTCTCAGTGGAGGAGACAAGGCCTCCTCAAGAGGAAACCTCAAGCCTGGTGAGAAAGTGTTACCTTCTTACCTTCATTAAGGCTGGAATTACAGTGAGTAGATCTGGGTCGGTTTACAGTTGGGGGAAGAGGACGGTTCTGAAGGTTCTTCTTCTCCAAGATATCAGAGAATATTCTACTTCTCTCTTGTTGAAAGGGTTCCAGCAAAACTAGTGGTCAGGAATGGTACTGACGACTAAGGGTATTTGTTGTTAACAGTCCATACCATTATTACAAAACAAAAAATATATTTCAACATATGTATTTATGTGTGAATATACATGCAAATATATATACATATATAGATATAGATATATATCTATATATGTATGCAAATATACTGTGTATGTATTTATGTACATATATAGACATATAAACACACACACATATATACACGTATATGTAAATATATGTATATATATATATATACATATATGCCCATATATTATATACATAAGTATATGTATAGAAATATATACATACACACATATTTACACACCATATATGTAAATATATATACAGCATATATGTATACATGCGTATCTTACTTATAGATAGATTGAACTTATTTTTTTCTTTTTGTTCTATTTATTATTATACATTATTTTTAAATAAATACATATAAATATAAAAATATTTTCCACATACAGCATAGGGCAGTTGGTGGGACTAATGTTGTATATATATATATATATATATATATATATATTAATTTTTTAACATAACACAATTTTTATTAAAATAATCAAATTAAACACGTTTTCAATCAAAATAAAACCAATCCCGACACAACCCAAAACATGCAGATTAGGAGATTAATTAAGATTATGAATCGATCACAGTTATGACTGTGAGTGATTGTCTGCCACTCTTTGTGATGGACTGTTGAACTCCACCTTCACCTTCACTGACTGCAGGGAATGGTTTCAGCTTCAACCGTACAACAAAATAGGCAGAAGATAGAGAATAAATAAATCTAACAGTTCAGTAGTTTCTAATGTATAATCCTTGGACATGGAGTAAGTCGTCCATGCAATAAAAAGTGTCTCATACGATTAAAATAACACTTTAAAATGAGAATACATACACATTTAGTCTGTCTGCCATAGACAACAGTGGCTAAGATTATGTCTGAGCTTCACAAAAGTGAAAAGTGTAAAAAAAATGGATTTATTTTTGGATAATAGGATGATGAGACATGTTGAAAGGCTTAGTCAGAAATGTTTTCACCTCCTCTGAGCCGTCGCTCCTTCTCTACAGGACTTTAACCGACTGCAGCTGCAGTAGATGACGTCCTGGTGGTAGCAGGTGGTACGACGAGAAAGTCTCTGTTTTGGGACGCATTTAAAGAGACAATTTCCTAGTGTTAAGAGATTGAGGAGCGTGTTACAAACAGCAGGTGTCAACCTTTGTGCACAACAGTTTTACAGACAAATAAAAACGGGTGTCGAGCGGCAAAAATAACGTGTCCAGGCGTCGGTTCTAGAACTTCACTGTCTCTGTGGGTGGACGTGTTTGTCGTGTCTCAGATGAAAACAGTAGCTCAGTCCTAATGGAGAGAAAGAAAAGCTGTCGTTGAAAATGAAAATGAGTTTGTTAATTATCCAAAGTAATTCTAGTCTGAGGGAAGGTTTTTAATCAGAGCTGCGCTGCAGTCGGCACTTTAGTCTGCCAGAAACTCCAGTAGAAATGATTAGATGGTGTGGGGAGAGACCAATTTAATCTGAGATGAAGCTGGATCACCCCTCTGCATGGAAGACGCTTTATTAAGAGCCAGCGTGGACACATGTGACCACACACAGCAAGACTCAGTGTCTTCTTATGAACTTCGTCCCTGCTGTCTACTGAAACTGAATATAAGTCCCTCTTTCCTCAGATCAGCCGTCTGTGGGTTGTTTTCCTAGTTCATTAGCGTTAGCTCTGCTTGAGGCTCCTTAAAAAATGGTTTAAATGAAGGCTGACGCAGCCCACACACAACAGAAAATAAACAACAATATAGGCCAACCAACATTATTGCCTGGTACTAGCAGAATTATGTCAAACTGTCCTCAAATGATCAAAAAACTAATACGATAATGTCTGGCATTTGCCAAAAAATCTGTGCCATAAAGAGGGTTTAGGATAAAATCGATGAATATGATTGAAAGTCACTAGATGGCAGCATTGCAGCTCATGTTAGTGATTTATTTTAATAATCATGGGATTGTATCCTACAGTTGTTTATACTGATAAAGAAAAAATTATAACATTACATGAGAGACAGGTTCTAGCAGTAGTGTTGGTCTCCTAGGACATGACACCGCAAACTTTAGGTTCTAATGCTCAAACTGAGCCACTGCCCCCTGTGTTGGACTAGCATCGTCCTGACCCTCACAACTTCCAGTGGGCTCACCACCCACAGGAAGGCTGACACTATGGTGCAGTGTGATTTGGGTGTCAAAAGTGGAGACCAGGTAAGGAATGTGAGGATAAAGATGCATGGCTGGATGCTTTAACACAGGCCTGGGTAATTATTTTGACTCACAGGCCACAAGTGGTACTAAAAGTCCTGGGTCAGGTCAGAATCAGAGAGATTGAGTATTTGCGTGAACTAAGATAAATGATGAGTAAAGTATTGAGTAAAGGCTAAATGCTCAAATGGTTGAGTCTTCGAGACTGTCTATTGGGGAAATACTGGCTTTGCAGGAAAAAGGTAAAACGATAACGATAATTTAAATGAAAAGTATAATTTGGACAAGTCAGGCGGGCCGGATTAAACTGCCAAACGAGAGGCATCCGGTCCCCGGGCCTTAGTTTGCCCAGGTCTGCTCTAACATATCATTGACACCTAACCTTCTTAACCAAAAGGCCAAAATTATCTGGGTTGATCAGTATTAGTTAAAATCGGAATCATAAATTCTTAGACCCACGTTGTTACCGACTCTAGACTATAGAACCAAACTGGACCACAGTATAAATCAGTTCTGTCATTGACAGCTGTGTCGGTCGAGAGGTGATTTTTATTGAACAAACCAAATTACCACCATGTCCTATGGAGGATGAAGAGACGTGAGTCAGCGATGGGACTGAAGACCCCTGTGGCTCATGGGAATTAAATGTCATCACTGTCTGGTGATGGTGCTGAGTGGTGAATGTGCAAAACCAACACACAAATGCTTTAAAGAATCATTATTGGTATTGAGTACAAAAGATATCGGAACCAGTACCAGGAGATCTGGTACCAGCTCAACAATGGTCCATAAATCCATCTAATGATCCTGTGAAACACTTTTTGTCCAGTCATGGCTGCCAGTGTTCAGGTCTGTGTTTTGGTCTGTGGACTATGACTCGTGCGTCTGGCCGTATGTGGTTGTGTCTGCCCCCTGCTGACCTGTCGGCTGTTACTGCACGGCAGACATGTTTACTGTCTTCCTCCCACCTGTGATGTGGCAGCCAGCAGGGAGAGGAGATGATGATGAGCACTGACTCATAATATCTGGGCCTGTCTTCCTCTCTTCTCCCTTGTTCCTCCTGTCACCAGCAGGCGGACGCAGCAGGGAGGACATTTGTCTCTATATACGGTACTGTAGAAATGTGGAGGAGACATGAAGACTGGACAGAGTTCACTCCTCCAGTCTGAACTGTCTGATCAGCTTTAGCTTGGAATCTGGTTCCATCTTCTCAGTGTTTTTTTCCTACCTTAATCTTGTTGCTTGGTTACCGTATTTTCCGTATGAGTTGCACCAAACAAACAATCAAGTAGGTAAAAAAAACTTTTTTCTTAAACACAAATAATGCAAAACTTCTGTTTGGGGAAAGATCGCTGTCGAAAAAATTGGTGCAAAAAAAATAGTTTCCAATCTTAAAGTTGAGGCATTATATGCAGAGCTAGCTTCTTCAGGATGTAAAAAGCGTAAGCGGTGGCGAGGCTCGATGCGGTATTGTGGCGCCGCAAACTTATTTTTATCGGGGGCCACATCAACAATACGATTTCCTTGAAGGGCCGGTATTTATTTACGTAACTAATATTGTTTTTTAAAGTCTAATGAATAAAATTTTCAAAATATTTCCTGCGGGCCACATGGAGTGACTTTGTGGACTGTATTTGGCCCCCGAGCCTTGAGTTTGACACGTAAACCGTAGACCAATCCAATGGTTATTTCTTTTGGCTATATGAAAGAGAAAAAAAATACATAAGTTGCTCTAGTTTAAGTTGAATTTAAACCAGTGCCCTCTACTGGCTGTGAGTAAATAATAATCAGTACTGGTATACTGGTACACAAGCCTAGAGTGCCCCCTAGTGGCTGTCGTTATGGAATTATCAAACATATGAAATTATATATTTTAAAGTGTAAGTGTCAAACCCAGTCGGAAAATGACGAAAACATAGACTTATAGTCCAGAAAATCGAGAAAATCGAGTGGACAGTGCAGTGAAATACAGAGAGTCCAGGCTGAGGACAGATGTACTTCACCCTCAGTCGATCGTATCTTATGAAGGATCTTATCACACAATGCTTTATGTGATAAGGTGGATGAATAGAGTGCATTTCCTGGAAAAACCAAATGTGACAAGTGTGCGTCAATACTCCAGGCTTTCATCCGTTGGTAAAGTACACACAGTATTTTTCCTTTTTTTTCCTTCAGTCACGGTCGGTTGGATTAACCTCCTCTACAACCTCTGGAATAATAATGGGTGTCAGAGGTTTCCATGTCATACAGTGCAAAAATATAAAGTGTTCTGTATATACAGATATATACTGTAGTATTTTTCTTCACTTCCTTTGCATCTTTGCGTTAACAAGTGTGTGGTTTTTTCCTTTCCGTCGGCAGGATATTGATTTGATCCTCTCTGTGTGAGTCAGACAGGTTTATATAACGACTGGTTCACTTTAATTAGGTAAAGTGTAAGATTCGGCACCGAGCTGTGCATTTATTCAAGTCATGAATTACAGGAGCATCTAACAAGGCACCAATGAGACCAGTCGTTCAGTGGTTGCTTTGATGATCCGTGCAGAAGCAACGGATTAAACAGTTTGTTCCAAGAAATCATAATCTACGTCCGATGTGAATTAATTCTGGGAAAAAATGAATGTTGGAGAACGATGGTTTTCGAGACACACGCTGAGAAACGGGGAGAAGCGTTTAGTAGAAATGTTGCATCCAATTTTCCTGAAATTGATTCTCAAACTGAAACCTCTCGAACTCAATTACTGCTGAGGCCGACGCTGCTGCTGCTGCTGCTGACAATGAGGATGATGACGGTGTGAATAAGGATGATTAGATATTTGACCAAACTCTTATCAAAGATGAAATTATTTTTTAAAATTGTAGGGTTTCTTTTTCATGAGTTGGTTTCTTTTTTTTGATGTTTCTCTCTCTCTGTTGTTAACAGTTCAGAGAAAAACATCTTCAACTCTTCTGTTATAATGATTGAGTATTGTCTCGGAGACGTGTGTGCATTTTGAGAGGTAAGAAACATGCAGTTCAGACAGAAGTTTATTTTTAACGCCTTTTCCTCTTCCTCTCTGTCTTCTTCAGGATTTAGGAGTTTTGGTCGATTATTTCACTTCATTCATTTGTTTTCTGTGGCGTCTTTTCTCTCAGTGCAGAGCTCCATCACAGCCAGAGGTTCTTATCCTTTCAACGACGGTTAATTTGACATTTTTAAAAAAGGAGCTGACAGGACAGGCTGACATGAGTTGGAGTCTTTGAATAATTCAACTTTAATGCCTTTCCTTTATCTAACTCACTCAGGTTGTTCATATTTGGAATTATTATCCTTGAATTATGTCAGATGTTCTTTCCTGCCTACCTTTGTGGAACTGCATGTTGGACATGGTGTTCAGGATCAGGACTGAGGTGATTAGAGGGGAAAAGTGAAACTATTATTTGTGTTTTGCACAGTATTGTCAATGTGACACAACACAACATTGTACACAATGAAATTCATCGTCTCCCTTTCACAATAATGGCTGCAAATATTGGTATCTGTTAATATTGGAATCAGAAATTAAGTCTTTGGACAAAATTGGCCGATTAGTTATTTCCAAAAATATCAGAAATCCCTAATATTTCAGACATAATAGACAAAAACTATTCTAATGAGAATAAGTTGAAGAAACTTGATTCATTCGCCGACTGCCGTACGGTGCCTTGTCACCACAGCGGGCGTTTTGTGGCTGGACAGCGGTGCATGACTGTGTTCCAATCAGATAAAATCCAACTGATGGTTTTCTATTTCCATCTGCAGCCAGGCCTCCTCCACACTAACAACAGCATCATGTGTTTGAGCCTCAGTGACTCACGCCTGCTCCCAGTGGACGCTTGACCTCTTGTAGCTGTGTGAATAATGGCGTTGCCCGCGGAGCGCGGCTGCTGCCCGTCACACAGAAGGACACTTTGTGTGCAGCGTCTCGTGATTGTTCCCACTGTATTTTGGTGGAAGAATAAATGAACAGACGCCAAGGGCTTCATTCACAGATTGACTTCTTCTTCCTCTTCTTCTTCTACTTCACACCATAAAGCCACAGTCGGGGAGTGTCGTCTCCGTGACAACTTTTCCCTTCACTTGTCTGTTTGCGTGGGCAGTGAATGAGGTCATGTGGTTAGTGGCAGCTGAATGTATAGAACGAGAAGATTGTGTCCAACATGGACAGAACACAGTGTTATCACCCAGTGTGGTTCGTTCTACTTTAGTGGAACCTAATGTTATGTAGAAAAAAACAAAATAAAAACTAAGGAAAAAAAAGTATTTTTTAGTCATTTTTACCCTTTCAAATGAAAGAGCATTGTTAATATTGTTTTACTGTACACTAATAATAGGCAAAATATTAGTGTAAAATATATATAATATAATAAAATACATAAATATATTGTAGTTTTGTGCAATGCTGCAACAAGACTTCATTAATTCAGGTTGACGTGTGAGAATTCTACACATTCTACAAAACGTTCTGTATCAAAAGTAGCTTTATTCAGGTTTTTTCTTTTTTCTTGTCATTGTGACATTGTGATTCACTCCACTGCACCAGTGAACAGTGGGCAGCTTGCAGTGGGGACGGTGCCATGCTCAGTGGACCTCAGTAGTAACTTGGCAGTTGTTGGATTCGAACCTGGACCCCTAGTCCAGATCCAAGTCCGGTTCCTTAACCACTGAGACACCACTGACCTGAAGTTGGGTGTCTGGACAGTGCTCTGCTCAGAGCTTTTTAGTGGCAACCTGGCAGCTGGGGGATTCGAACCTAAAGCCTTGAAGGACCCAGGTCTGCTTCCTTAACCACTAGGCCACCACTGCTGCTCATATCAGTGATATCATTATCAGTTTACCTCCGTTATTGAAACGTTCTAACATCGGTTGATATCGCAATTAGACAATATCACCTCCTAATATTGACAAAAGTTACATTTCTCTGCTCTGATTTTGCTGATCTTTGCAGAGAAACTTTCCTTCAATAAAAGCCGAAGTCTGAGTGTTCAAAGGTAGAATCCACTCGACGTCTGTTTGTCCAGATTGTAATTTCTTTCCCAGACTCCTTCACTGTTACTTAAAGTTACTAATCGTTACAATCAGACTCTGCACTGATGAACTGCCACAGTTCAATAAACTGAAGACCAAACAGAACGACTGCAGTGGAGGAGACTTCCCCGCTGAGTGGGTTGGACTCACAGCTACACACGGCTCATCACCTTATTCCCCACTGAGCTGTGTCACGTACCGATCCATAGCAGTGGTGCCCAACCACCGGGCTGGGGACCGGTACTGGTCCATGGGTGAATCGGTGCCGGGCCGCAGAGAAATAATGTTTCCTTTTGTCCCCATCTGTCTATTACTTCCCCTTGATCCATACCCATATCAACAAAAGAACTGACCAATAGAATGGCTAGGATTCCATCATCAATAATGCAACTATATTTGATTAGGAAATATTTTCTCAGTGAAATGACACAGAGTCATTGATACAAGATTTTATACCGGTCTGGTAGCAGAAAATTATAGGCTGTGTGGACTTGAGAAATCCTTGTTGTGCCCATACACAGTTAATTCAGGTAGGAAGATTTTATAGGTAGGAAAATATTTCAGAACACCTGAAATTTGATTTTATTAAGGGGTATTTATCTGCCACATCTAAACGACCGGTCTGTGAAAATAGTACGAGACATTTAACTGGTCTGTGGCGCAAAAAAGGTTGGGGGACACTGGTCCATAGGACTGACTTTAACAGTCCATCTTCATTAAATCTCAACCAAAGCCCAACTGCAGTAGTGGAGAGGATTTGTTTATCAGTTTATATCAGATTCTGGAATAAAGTTTTTGGAGAAAATTGGTAGAAAAGGGATTTTGCTAATTTTTTCAGAAATAATTATGATGAATTATTATTATTATTAATATGTGGCAGAGCTAAGAAACCTCACTCTCACCTGCACTGGGGGAAACACACCAGGGAGATTTATGAAAGTGCTAACCACAAATTACAGAGAGCACTTGTGTCAGGACCAACAGACTGAGAGGGTGAAACAAGTGCAGGAAGAAAATCCACTTAAGTCTCCAGACGTGTTACAGACAGAGATGCTAGTATAAGGAGAAGTCAGGTTCCTTTATCCTCCATTTCTGACACGGAAATTTCATTTTTTTACTTGAAAGTTAGCATCTGGGTAGAATAATCAGGTTCTTCCTATAATATACAATCTGCAACTTTTTTAAATTAGAACATTGCAGTCATAAAAACATACTACACATTATATGTGCATCATATGTGCTGCACAATGCATGTGTTATTTCTGCATGTATAGATATGTGTGTGGGTATGCATGTATTCATATATATTTGTTTTCTAAAAATGATTTACAGTATATATATCTGTGTATATATACTTATGTATATATACAGATGTGTGTACATTCATATGTAAAGGATATACGTGGGCTTAGGTAGCATGCGTATGTATATATATATATATATATATATATATACATATATATATACCCATATTCTTTAGTATACTAATCTAATTTATTATATCACTGTGTCTCACTGCGGCCTCTCACCACGTGACTCAAGGACAACCACTGGTCTCCGGACCGGCAGTTGAGAACCGCTGGATTGAACTATGTAAAATATGTCCCGGTCAACAATCCCATCGTCCAGGAGGACATCTAGCTGGCAGTGGTTCCGACCTCAGCTGAGAGCAAATGTGCGTTCCTCCCTGTAGCGTGGGATTCTGGTCGGAGGTCAACGGCGTCCTGAGCTCTCTCAGCGTCTCATCTGTTTTTCTGTTTGCTCAGCTCCAGTTTTTCCCTTTTTTGTTGTTTATGTCTTTGAAATCTGCTCACTCCAGTGACATTGGGAAAAAGTGCTGTCTAATTCCAGACATTAGGGACAGGTCCTGACGTATGGGAAATAGAGGACACGCAGTTAGATGTGTCCCGATGTTGATGAGACCCCAGAGACAGTCTGAGGACGGGGTGAGACGTTCAGTTTCTGGAGCAGAGAGTGTGTTTTTGTAACTGGGTGGACGGAGAAGCAGTGGAACACCAGGAGGAGAATATGAGCTGCAATAATTGGATCAGTGGTCGCCGAGAGCTGAGGACATCACTGCCCCAGCTGTGTTAACTAATTACAACACTTTGTCTCTGAGTGGAGGAAATGGACCAGAGCTCGGTCTTCAAACCTCCAGGGCCTCTGAGGGAAGTGAAGTCCAACCACTTACCAAGAGACTGAGGAGCGAGTGAGGCTCACACACAGTTTTACTGCATTTACATTAATTTGGAGGAAGATTGTTAAAATAAATAGTTAATTTGGTTGTTGTTGTGTGGTCATAGGAGGAGCTGATGGAGCTGATGGTGTTGGGTGTGGTTTAAGACCATGATGGATGGATTAGAGACACTAGGAATAGGTAGGAGACAGGAGACAGAGCTGGAGGTGGAGGAGTTAAAGATGCTGGGATTCTCTTTAGGAGAGACAAGGATGGACAGGATCAGGAATGAGGTGATTAGGTGGACAACACAGACAGGAAGGCTGTCTCTTATACACATCTAGATGTGTATAAGGTAACGCATTACTTTTCCCATTCAGTAACGCCGTTATTGTTACTGTGGTGTAAAGGGGCTCGTTACTCGTTACTATCAGATGTGTATAAGAGAGACACTAGGAATAGTCTGGAGACAGAGCTGGAGGTGGAGGAGTTAAAGATGCTGAGATTCTCTTTAGGAGAGACAAGGATGGACAGGATCAGGAATGAGGTGATTAGAGGGACAACACAGACAAGAAGACAGATTGAGATGGTTTGGACATGTTCAGAGGAGGGACAGTTGATACATTGGTAGAAGAATGATCCTAGAGATGGAGCTACCAGGAGGAGATTGATGGATGTAGTAGGGAGGACATGGAGGACCTGACACAAGATTTATTTTAACGTCTAAATCAACTGTTAGAAAGAACAGTTTTAGCCTCTATGTCACTTATATTAAATAAACAGAACTTATAGATTGACGTCGACTTTCATCAGGAAACTGAAGTTTTTTTCCAAAATATTCTAGAAAAACTTCATGTACAGCTGCCTAAATGTATTTCTGGTTGTGAACATGACCTGTATCACTGAGAATCTTCATTAACAAATTAGAAATTGTTATTTGATATAAAATACTCAGACTCACAAACAATTCAACTTACAAACAGACGCAAGGAACTAAGGGATTTCTGTCTAAACAGTTATCAAAGCTGCTCATTGCGAGTTGAAACATGTTGATCTCCTGGGTCGTCAGG
The DNA here is from genome assembly GCA_016785265.1 of Paraplagusia blochii. Taxonomy (NCBI): domain Eukaryota; kingdom Metazoa; phylum Chordata; class Actinopteri; order Pleuronectiformes; family Cynoglossidae; genus Paraplagusia; species Paraplagusia blochii. The sequence goes on along the minus strand of JAFBJS010000691.1, from coordinate 12,101 downwards.
GAAGGTTTGTTTCTTCCCTTTTTTTTTTATATTTTCTACTATTATCCCACGGTCAGAACGAGGCAGTTCTGTGGTTTTCAAGTGTGGAACAAACGTTCTGTAAAAAAATGTTCTTTACTGCAACCTTTTCCTTTGATGCATCATCCATAATCCTGTAGAAAAATAATATTTGGATTAAAATGTTCAATCTATTTATTTAACAAAGTAAATTATATTAACTAAAACATTGCTGTTGAAAGCTATATATTTTAAATGTTTCATTTTAATTCCCTGTCTCTGCAAAGTAATCTGAACTTACTTCAGATTGCTTTGTAAAGACGGGGGGAGGGGCTTTTATGTTGTGTAGTAGTCGGTGAAACCTAACTATTTAAAAAAGTAACTTATTACTTTACTAGTTACTGCTCTTTGTTCCAATGTAGTGGAACAATAAAACAAAATAGATGTTTAGACATTTTGACAGACATCTTTATCGTAACCTCAACTTGCCACTTGCTGTTGTCCAAAGACCCGCCCAGGTCTCTTTCTGATTGGCTTAGCCTGAACCGTTAACCTATGTCAACCAATCATCGCTCCTTGTCAACGCATGGGTTCAGTTAGTGTGCACGGCCGTCTTTCACTTATGACTGACAGGAAGCAGACAGGCTCTGCCTCCACACAGTCCTCTCTTCGTGGACGGGAGAAACCGTCCATTTGGACCACGGATAGTAACGAGTAACGAGCCCCTTTACACCACAGTAACAATAACGGCGTTACTGAATGGGAAAAGTAATGCGTTACGTTATTAGTTACCGAGAAAAGAAGTTTTGTTACGGCAAAGCCTACTGTTAAATTGTTATTGAACTAATTCTGTCTCTATGAAGATCTGTTTTTGTGGAAATTAAATGTCAGTGTCACAGCCGTCTCTGTCTGCCGCGGAGAAAAAAAAAAGCTCCTCCACATTAAAATAGATGCAGGATTTTTATTAGATCCATCACCGTGACAACCAGAGAGGATGACATGAGCCAGTCACCAGAGTTGACAGAGAAAAACACACATTTGAAACATTGAACTTGGAGAAGGATGAAGAATGTGGGTCTGGGGAGTCTGTGTCCATCAGCAGCTACTGGGTGTCAGAGACAGTCAGGTCACCGTGTCCCTGGTTCTGTCACTTTAGGCTGGAGAAACAGTCACAGCACGGTTTCATCCTCAGTTTCTCCATAGTCTCAGTGCAGAGGTTTGGATTTGTACAGCGTGAAAATGAGGATGGTCTTTCATTTTTGTCCATTTTGGTGAACAACGATCAAGATCAGGAATTTTTTCCAGCCTTTTTCATTCATTCATCCTCATCCTCTTGTCCATTACTGGGTCTCGGGGGCAGAAGTCTCCACCACTGCCACCCAAATCAGCCTTCCTGTGGATGGTGAGTTATGTGGATCAGGATGGTCAAAAACTGGTTGAAATGTTAGTGCAAAATTTTGTTACTTTTTTGTTGCAATAAAATGACCATTGTTTTTATGTAAAGAAATGCAAGTAAATTAGAAAAATTATATGTACTTCAAAATATATTTTTTAAATTAATTATTATTAAATAGCGACAGCGGTGGCCTAGCGGTTCAGGAAGCAGACTTGGTCCTCAAGGGTCCAGGTTCGAATCCACCAGCTGCCAGGTTTCCACTGAGCTCCTTTGATCATAGCACCGTCCTGACCCACATAACTTCTTGTGGACTTACCACCCACAGAATGGCTGACAGTATGGAGCAGTGTGATTTGGGCGTTTCAAGCGCCCCCTGCCACCCACTGACGGAAAAACAGATGCAGATGAATGGATATCATGGGATATAATTTTGGAAAACATTTCCTGGAAATGTAAAAAACATCTTTTAATCCATCAGGTGGTCCCAGTGCTGTATGATTGACACCCCTGCGTTAGTAACCTTTAATTAACTAACCTGTTTATTTTGGCATGTATTTATTTGTTTTAATTTGTTTCTTTGTTTTATTTCTTCCCAGTCTGAAGGCCGTCCTCTCAGCACCTCCGTCCAGCGGTGCCTTGGACCTCTCTGGGATCCCCCTCACGGCTCGGGACATGGAGCGTCTGTGTGCCCACCTGCAGCGTTACGTGTCCACCGTGGTCAGCCTGGAGCTGGGCTTCACCGAGCTCACGGACGAGGCCTTCCTCCTGCTCCTGCCCACTCTGGCCGCACTGCCACATCTGGAGACCCTGGCCCTGAACGGAAACAGACTGACCAGAGTCATCCTCAAGGAGCTGACGGACGCCCTCAAGGTGTGAGAAGACACTTTTGAGAAGACAGAAGTGTCACCTTCTATGTATCGAGCGGTAGAAGATGAATGGATCCTAATCAATTAATAATGAACCTTTAAGGGTTCTGATCTGGAGGTATCATCAGTGCCGTTCTGTGAGAACACTGGCGTCAAACTGAGGCTCAGGGGCCAAATCTGACCCACAGTGTAATATTATTCGGCCCGTGAGATCATATCAAATGTGTCCTAGAGTTGGGTCCCAGTACACGTCAGTTAATACTGGCAGAATTTGTAGTATTAGCGCTGTATGTTGGATATAGCACATACATTTCGTTTTTTTTTTGTTCTAGATCGGCTTTGGTTGGAAATGGAGAGACAGGAAAACGTGCACATTTACGGTTAATTTTTCAATAAATATTGAGTTTTGCCCGTGACTTCATGTCATGGACACCCCCACCCTTGGGGAACAATAAAGTATTTTGAATTAAATGCAAAATTTCAGGTGTATAGCAGTAGCAGATAAGAGTGCACAAACTTAGAGAACCCTCTAGTGGTCATCTGTGTGAAAATACACGTTAAATTATGTATTTTTTTATAAAAGTCACACCTGTGTTTAAGCCATAAACCCAGACAAGGAAGAAACAAAAGTGCGACTTATATTCTGAAAAACCTACAGTAGGTCTTGGGATTTTACAGGCTCATCATATAGAGAATCTTAGGACTTTTAAAAACAAATACACAGCAGTAAATACAGGATACATTTGTCCCTGACTTCTTTGACAAGTCGTCCTTGTCTCCTAGTGACCTGGTGGCAATAATGAAGCTGCACCATAACGACAGCACTGTTGTTATTGTGGCCCAGGATAAGTGTTGTCTCATTCACCCTCAGGTAACCCCATAACCACCAGGGATGGTGTGGACCCTGCAGCAGCAGAGCTGAGCTCCCTGTTTGTCTGTTGTTTAAGTCTGGGACACAACAGGTCAACTAAAAATAGCAGCAGTCCAAGCCTATTGTCTCCGTTTGTCTAAGTAGAATAAATAACCCGACTGAAGTAAACAAACACTCTCGATGTTGATGTTTTTACAGCTCACTGCTAAATGAACCTTTTATATTTTCAATGATCTTTTTCTTCAGGATCCTGGCAGTTTTCCCAGCGTCACTTGGATCGACCTGGGGAACAACGTGGACATCTTCTCCCTCCCTCAGCCTTTCCTGGTCAGCCTGAGGAAACGCTGTCCCAAGCAGGGCAACCTGCCCACCATCCTGGAGTTTGGTGAGAGTCAGGCCAGCGACCCCCCAGAGAGGCTGCGAGGTCTGGAGGAGGAGGACGAGGAGGTGACGGACGATACCAATCGGACTGAGAGCATGGACGAGCTGCGGTCGGAGGTGGAGGAGGAGCTGGATGGTGAGATGGAGATCGAGGAGATGATGGAGGAGCTGTTGGATTTTGACAGGGAAGTACGGGGCAAGGAGGACGAGGAGGAGGAGAGTATGTGGACAGTCCAGGAGCAGAGGAAGGGGAGGAGAGGTTGGGGGAGGAAGGAAGAGGCTGAGGTCAGTGAGAAAGAAGTGATGAAGAGGAGAGGGACGCATCCGCAGCAGGAGGAAGAACAGCGGCAGCAGCTGGGCAGGAAGGCGGTCATGGACGAGGACGACACGCAGAGCCTGTCCTGCTCCAGCCAATCGCAACACTCCTCCGGAGACGCTGAGCCAATAAGGGTGGCGCAGGAGGAAGACTTGACCGACCAATCGGACAACTTGACCTGATTGATGCTCTGCTCGGCTCTGGCCTCTCTCCTCCCGTATCCTCTGAGCATGGATGTGAAAGGACACGGCACCGGGCTGCTGCTGCTGCCCAGGCGTCCAGCGAGTGGTCACAGTGATGTGAACAAATCACATGATGCACTGTCCACTGATCACATGTGTGTGTAAGGCCCTGGCAGAGTGACTTCTTCGTCCACACAGGCCGATCTCCTGGAGGTTGAGATTTGCTTGTGATGCTTAAACTCTAATAAGAATGACTTGTTATGTAACAGCTGAGCTTTGATGTACACAATACTAACCTTTATTCAGGTTTCGACCCCCGGTAATACACCACGTGCCTGTTACATTCTCAAATTTAGACACTAGAGGGCAGCAAAGAGACACAAAGCAACAGAGATTTGGAAGTAGATCATCCTTTGAGCCTTTTCTATTCCATCTTTTGCTGAAAAACCAACATTGCAGGGAAAAGGCAGAAGTTTTATTATAATATTAATTAATAATGTAAATTAGACAACTTCAACGGGCCTGATTTAAAAGCCAAACGGGCCACGTCTAGCCCCCGAGCCGTAGTTTGCCCATGGTAGACAGATGGCCAAGTAGTGAGACAGGATTTTAACCAGGTCAGAAATCTTACCAGGAGAAGTGGACCCAGTGTCAGTGAGTCATCTGAAAGAATCTAAATCTACGCTGACAAGAAGGAAAATAAACATAGGTTGGTCCCAAAGCCCCGGTGTTTTCAGCTGGATTATTTATAGACGCCTTTTTCTTCATAATCCAGGTCATGTGTTACAACATGGTTGTGTGTACCATGTAGAATAAGCTGCTGGTGTCTATATATAGTGTGTAGCTCTGGTGCACACAGTGCTTTTTCTTCATGTGAAACCTAATTGTACGAGTAGACGAAAGAATCCATGTCCATTTCTACACAGTCATATTAACAAACACGGACACAGCATCGTTTTCTTTGTGTATTATGTGTGAGTGTGACTTGTATTTCTGGAAAAAAAAATACAGAATTTATGTCCATTATCCTCCAACCCACCAGGTTAAACTGAATACTTCACACAAATGTGATGTTTTTCCTGTGAAATCACAGGCTTTTTCCACAGAAACTCCACTGATTCCTTTATCTCTCCTTCTGTGGCCGTTAGCAAAGGATTTATTAGCACTTGAAGCCAAAAAGAAAAAAAAAAAAAACCTAAGCTCTCCTGCACTTTCTACGATATTTCCTGAGAACTGCTGCTGATGCCCTTCCATCCCGATGTTTTATGTTAACGTGGTAAAAAATCAGTCTTTAAATTCTTCACACATCCAGAAATGTCTGTTCTTAAAGGAATCATTCCTACCATTCCTGTGTAATGTCCTTAAAACCCAACTTTATATTTAAAATGTTAGTTATTGCAGATATTAATGTATTAATAATTAATCCCATTAATCCCAACTAAGCAGTTAATCATGATTAATTGTGATAAATCATGATTTATCCTCCCTAATTTTCTAGATTATTGGCGAAGAAAGGACTTGTCTCATTTTGGCTTTTGGCAAATTTTAAAAACATAACGCCATCGGAAAAAAAATATCCCAGCTTTTAAATTAACTTAAACTGCTGTAAATTTTGTACATATCTATTTTTAATTATAAATTATATAATGACATATAAAAGGTAGAAACTAATAAACATGTAAATTAACACTAAGGCTTATAAAATGATAAACTGAGGTCCTGAATGATTACAGTAAATCAAGAATGAAGAATGACATCTTCAGTCGGCTCTGTAATGACCTGGGGCTGCATTTCTACCAGGGGTGTTTTGGTCGCAGCCTAGCCTACCTCACCACCCTACCTCTCCAGTCAAACTAAAGATTGGAATTTTTTATTTATTAGCTTAATTGGATTGGAGTCGAACTTTATGAGTAAAAGACTTGACACTTTGTTCAACTAAACAGGATTAAGCCACTACATATAGGAAATCCATTATATCTATACTTAGATCCATGATACTGAGTCCACACTGCTGTAATGACATCATCATTTTGCTCTGCTCCGGCTTGTTTCCGCCTCCACCCATCAGACAGTGTGTATTAAAAAGTATATGTAACTTGCAGCGTTGGCTGCATGAAGTGGTGTTTAAAGATAGAATCAGTGTTTGTCCAGTTGACACTAAGAACTAAGAGCGTGTGGTCCTGCCTTAACAGTGAAGTCACCTGTGCCGCTTTATGTTGAACCAACTGTACTGGATGTAACTGTTCTGGAGTCAGTTCAGCAACCCTTTAAACTGGTGTACCTGTTTATGCAAAGTGATTAAAGAGGCCATGTGAGACTTGACCAAGTTGGTGTCTCCGTCTACAGCTCTCTGTGTCTTTTTTCATTAAGCAAAACAAACCATTTGGGAAGTTCAGCTAAATCCAACACTTGCCTAAAATATTACATTAAACTGCGAAAAAGTGCGATAAGGAAATACGTTCTATTTCAAGATTTCACACTAGCATTGGGACTTTTTCTTGTTCAGAAGTTTTTGTCTCTGTGAATCTTTATTTTCTGGTTAAACAATTTCAGTATCTGTAGCAGAGAGTCCAGGGAATAAGAAAAAAAAATGTCTAGAATGTTTTGTAGTCATGGCAACCATCATGTTTGACTCCTGTAGCCAGAACTGCTTTGGATAAAAGCATCTGCCAAATTGTAATATATTGGAAATTTTAAAAAAGGACTCGTAATTCCGAGTCCACTGCACAACTCGGGTCTCAAAACCAAAACAAATCGGGACCTGATGGGAGAGCATCGCACACGACATAAAGAATCGTAGCAAAATCGCACAGTGTACGCTGGACTATCAATCAGGGACACCTGGTGGTCAGGAGAAGAAATGAAGAGTTAATATTGAAGCTACTACTGCCACGATCAGACCAAAGTAATAGATTACTTTAAAAAGGTAAAAACATGTAGTATTAACTCAGATAGAGGGAAAGAACATTTTATATTTAGGAATTTCCATTACAGGATTGTCCACCAAGGTTCTTTGCTGGCTCACAAATCATTTGCTAATTTGAAGATCAATTATTAATGCTATTTTTCACACAAGCCAACAGGGGTCGCTGCTGAACCAGCAGACCATTGAGAAAAACATCTTTCTATGGATAATGGATCTTGAAAATTTATTCATGCGTCCATTTTGATCCACTTATCCGTTATTGTTGTGGAGACACAATTGTTCACGACTGCCACGCAAATCACACTGCACCACCCCATATCTTCCAGTAGGTGATGACAAGACCCCCCCAAAAATGGTATTAATGCTGAAAGATTTGTGTAATTTTGGTTTTTCCGATATTGAAAATTTGATGAGACGATGCTTGAGATTTGCCAAAATGTCTTATTTTGGCAAGTGATCCCGATACGAGGGCAAACGATCTTTTCGAGATCAATTGATATCGGTATTGGATGAAGTGTTTGGACAATATCGGTAAAATCGGATACCGGCAAAACATAATATCCAACATCACTGCAACTGCATCTTCATCGTGAGACTGGGGATGAAGATGAGGATGAAGAGTTGTTCTGTTTGCCACAGTATTATTAGTATTTGGAGCTATTGTGCCCCTAAAGGCGGGAAGCTGTCATCTTCATTTGTGATATTTGTTTGAAGATGAAAGAGTCTTCAGTCTTGGATGTGTGGAAGACAGATCTTTGCACTGATTTATTTGTAGCAACTCTTTTATTTGGAGAATCGTCTCTGTCGTTGTCCCTGGGTGGGAGACAGGATGATTTAAGGATTGAAATTTAGTTTGGAGTTAAATTTAAGATAAGTGTTAGGAAAATGTCTAACTTCGGTATAGGTTACCGGGCAAAGCTGCCGTATATTCAACAAATTCTACAAAAAGTTCTTTAACCTCTGAACTGGGAAAAAAAATTGATCTGCGCAAGAACTGAAGCGAGAACGAAGGCGGAATGTTTGCTCAATCCTTTGGCGACACCAAGTGGTCAGAAAATAAAATGCAAAAAAAAAAAACAAACAAGCAAAAAACCTCCGCGGCGTTCACTTTCGATTCCAGTGGAAGTCAGTGTCTACGGTTTGTAGTTGTTTGATTCTATAACGACTCGATGGACAACAACCAGGAGACAACGCGTACCTGCAGCCAATGGTGAGTGACCAGTGAAAGGACCAGCGGACTGTTTAGGAACAAAAATGAACGTTTGAAAATGTAAAGTGTGAATATATTTTTGATTGTAAACGGGAAAGAAGTCGAGGTTAGCCTCCATGGGCGTAATGGGCTGAGTCACAACACGTAAACGCAACCGAAAGTCAACGCACTCAACAACTCTAAAGTGAATTATATTATGCGCAGGTTTGTCTTAAAGTTAAAGTCTAATGTTTTTTTTATCGTGACAAGCAACAAACTTCGATAAAAATCAACACATCACTACTACTGATAGGACTCGAATGTCTGAAATAATTCTAAAAAACTTCAATGCGCTCCCTCACCCCCTAAAAATTCCCCAACTATCCTCAAAAGATAGTATTTTGTGCTTAAAAGGTCGATTTTTAACCTAAATTGTATCAACAGAAACAAACTACCGCACATAAATATAGACAGATTTCCGTCCACTCTTTGTGCGTAAAATTCAGAATAAATACTTTTTATTATTATTTACTTTTTGAACTTTTAACGTTTAATCAAAGGGGACATAATATACAGTATATTCGTGAAATATGCATAAAAAATCACACACATTTGGCTTAAAACATGAAGTTAAGTGAATTTCAGTCTTCAGACAGTGAAAATTGATGATGAAGTTATGGTGTTTTTTTCTTCAAAATGTTCCTTATTGTCAATTATCAATTTTACTTAATTATCAAATATATATAAAATCTTTATTTGGCAAAATAGTATTTTTGGTTAGTAGGTGAAACCATTTAATGAATGTTTTGAGGAGAATATTAGAAATATTGCCTTCTCTTAGTCTTTCACATCCAATTTGAGCATTTTGGGAAATATTTTATGCTTTTGATTTTTCAACAAAAGTCTGGTTTCATATGTCATGTTGTTGATAGAAAGTGATAGTTCTATCTTCTACATAATCTTTAAACAAAATACATGTAATCTTGGCCAGAAATAAGGTAAAAAAAAGTATTAGAAATTTGAAAAATAGATATGTTAATTTTAAAAAGTAAATTCTAAATGATTGTCCTGGTAAAGCATTTTGAGAAAATTTCACTTTTTTTGTTCAATGTTTTTGTTTAATTGACAATTTTAAACTGTCTTTTCTCCATGTTTCTAAACCAGTTGAAACTTAAATTTTGTCAAAAAAATAATTGTGAAAGAACTATATTGCTTGTCAATATAGTTCTTTCACAATTTTATAATAATATCTATAATATAATAATATATAATAATATCAAGAAAACTAGAATTTTGACGATAAAAAGAGGAACATTTTGTCAAAAAAAAAAAATCAAAATTGCATGTTGAAAAAAGGTTTTGTCAAAAAAATCTAAATTGTCAAATGAAAAAACTTTATAAATTTGTTACAAGAATTATTTTTAAAATCAACTTTTGCTATTTATTTTCGTCAGGAAATTGAAGTTTTGTGTAATTTTTTTTTTCAAAATTCTGTCTTTCTCTATAAAAATTAAGTAAAAAAATCTAAAATCTTTGTCAAAATAATGCATTTTGGAACATTTTTTAAAGAATCTTTCTCGAGTTGGTTTTTAAAAATATCATATTTTATTTATTTTTGCCAAAAGATGAAAAAGTTTCATGTAACTTATTTTTCTTAATTCTGGGTTTTCTCCATTTCTCACATCAAATCTAGAATTTTGACAAAAAAAAAAATTACTTTTGTCAAAATAAATTACTTTTTAAATAATATCATTTTGAGAAATATTTCATATTTATTTAATTTCTTTAGAAATGTTCTTGAAAAAAATCTAGTTTTCCATTATTTTCGTTAGAAAATGAAAGTTTTGTGTCACTTTTCTCCATGTTTCATATCAAAGTGAAATTAGAATTTTTGAGAAAAAAAGATAAACATTTTGTCAAAAAAAAATCTATATTACTTGTCAAATGAAAAAAATGTAATAAATATGTTAGAAGAATTTTTTAATCAACAATTGCTATTTGTTTTCATTAAAGTTTTGTATAATTTTTTCTTTTTCAAAATTCTGTCTTTCTCCATGTTTCATATCAAGGTGAAACTAGAACTTTGATGAAAATTGATAAAAAAAATTAAGTAAAAAAAGTTCCAAATTTTTGTCGAAATAATTGATTTTGAGAACATTTTGTAAAGGATCTTTCTTGGATTGGTTTTGGAAATATCAATTTTCATTTCATTTTTGTAAAAAGATGAAAAAGTTTCATGTAATTTATTTATAAAATTCTGGGTTTTCTCCATCTGTCACATCAAATTGTATCTAGAATTTTGACAGAAGAAAATGAACTTTTGTCAAAATAAATCTAAAATACTTTTTAAATAAAGCATTTTGAGAAATATTTAATGTTTATTTTAGTGTAATTTTTTTTTCAAAATTCTCTCTTAATGTTTCATATCAAGGTGAAACTACAACTTTGATGAAAATTGGTAAAGATTAAGTGAAAAATGTCTAATTTCTTTGGCAAAATAATGCATTTTGAGAAAATGTTTTAAAGAATCTTTCTTGGGTTGGTTTTGAAATTTGAAAATTAGCATTTTGAGAAATATTTAATGTTTATTTTAGAAATGTTTTTTTTTTCTAGTTTTCCATTATTTTCATTAGAAAATGGAAGTTTCATGTCACTTTTCTCCATGTTTCATATCAAGAATTTTGACTAAAAAAAATAGAAACATTTTGTCAAAAAAAATCGAAATTGCCTGATGAAAATAGATTTTGTCAACCTAAATTTTCAAATGAAAAAACTTGTTAAATATTTTAGAATTTTTTTAATCAACATTTGCTTTTTATTTTCATCAGAAAATTAAAGTTTTGTGTAATTTTTTTTTTTCAAAATTCTCTCTTAATGTTTCATATCAAGGTGAAACTACAACTTTGATGAAAATTGGTAAAAATTAAGTGAAAAATATCTAATTTCTTTGGCAAAATAATGCATTTTGAGAAAATGTTTTAAAGAATCTTTCTTGGGTTGGTTTTGAAATTTGAAAATTAGCATTTTGAGAAATATTTAATGTTTATTTTAGAAATGTTTTTTTCAATTCTAGTTTTCCATTATTTTAATTAGAAAATGGAAGTTTCATGTCACTTTTCTCCATGTTTCATATCAAGAATTTTGACAAAAAAAATAGAAACCTTTTGTCAAAAAAAAATCGAAATTGCCTGATGAAAATAGATTTTATCAACCTAAATTTTCAATTGAAAAAACTTTTTAAATATTTTAGAATTTTTTTAATCAACATTTGCTTTTTATTTTCATCAGAAAATTAAAGTTTTGTGTAATTTTTTTTTCAAAATTCTCTCTTAATGTTTCATATCAAGGTGAAACTAGATCTTTGATGAAAATTGGTAAAAATTAAGTGAAAAAATGTCTAATTTCTTTGGCAAAATAATGCATTTTGAGAAAATGTTTTAAAGAATCTTTCTTGGGTTGGTTTTGAAATTTGAAAATTAGCATTTTGAGAAATATTTAATATTTTACTTTTTTTAGAAATGTTTTGAAAAAAACTCGTTTCCTATTATTTACTTTAGAAAATGAAAGTTTTATGTCACTCTTTTTCATGTTTCATATCAAGATAAAACATCATTTTGACGTAAAAAATAAAACATTAAGTCAAAAAATAAATCGAAATTGCCTGATGAAAAAAATTTTTGTCAATCTAAATTTTCAAATATAAAAACTTTATAAATGTTAGAAAAATTATTTTTAAAGAGTTGTCATGTGAAGTTTCATGTAATTTCTTTTTCAAAATTCTGGGTTTTCTCCATATCTGACATCAAATTAAACTAGAATTTTGTCAGAAAAAAATTAACTTTTGTCAAAATAGATCAAAATTATATGTCAAAACAAGCATTTTAAGAAAATATTTTGAAAAAAATATCTAATTTTACATTTCATTTTATTAAAAATAAAATTTTTATTCCACTTTCTTTTTCAGAATTCTGTCTTTT
>JAFBJS010000688.1:574848-602373 GCA_016785265.1 Paraplagusia blochii | reverse complement strand
CCCCCGCGACCCGGCTCCGGACAAGCGGATGAGAATGAATGAATGAATGAATGACAGGGTGTTAGTCCGTCCATCTTTTTTTTTTTTCCCCCTGTGTCTTGAGTTGATTACTGTGATCACACTCACCTGTGTCTCTGTCATTAGTCTCTCTGGTGTCACCTGGTGCCCTGGATATCTATAACTCCATGCCTCACTGAGCTGTGATGGGAGTCTGGGTCCATGTGTTAGATGTTCATGTTCTTTGTTCTTACTTTACTTGATTTGCATCCTTTTATTTCTGCAGCCCAGTTTTGTATTTTTGCTTTTTAAAAAAAAAAAAAAAAAATGCGATGAATTAAGGAACATCGTTAAATCTGAAGCCTGGAATTTGCCGAAATTCTTGAATCTCACCTGGACTATTGGGATATTTTTGTGGTAAACAGTTGCATATATTAACATTGATTGATCACGAAAATCAAGTGTTTGGACAATATTGTTGTAAATTCACTGTAACTGAAAAGATTCTTCTTTATGCTGCTTCAAAGGCCATTTGTAACATGAACTGATCTTTGGGGTTTATATAGAGAAGATTTGAATGTTTTCGAGGAAAGAAAAGTAAAGCAAACTCCTTGTCATTGTGATCCACGTCATTACACACAACGAAATGTGACCTCTGCATTAACCCCACCCCCAAAGGTGAACAGCGGGCAGCTGCGATGCGAAACCAGTTTCGCTCCCCGTTTGCGTTCACATTACAAACTAACACGCATTCGCTCCTCAACTAATGCGCATTAACCAATTCATTAATCCACCTCTAGTCGGGGGTTTCGATACCAAATTAACTAATATGGGTGTAGAGCAATAAAAAGTAAAACAGTTGTCACTCCCCGCGTGTGTATGTGAACACAACAACACCTGTATTAGATTAACGAGCTCATAAAATCTTGCGTAAAACCGTGCTGAAGACCTCTCGTGACACCACATGCTACGGGAGCGGCCTTGATCTTTCTTTAACCTGCTCCATTTCTTCTTCAAAATTGCACATGCGTTTGTTGACAGAATCCATGACGATTAAAACCCTATATTAACGAGATCTCGTTATATAACCACGTGATCAAATTGAAACTGGACCATTTAAATATGGTTAGACTGATGCGCATTTGCTCCCTTATCGTGTGTGAATGCAAAGCGGGTATTGAATGCGCAGCAAATACCAAATTAATCTGAATGTGAATGCAAAGTGAATCAAATTTGGATTAGTTAATATGGAATAGAATCCCAAATTACCTACGTCAGTATTCAATTCCAAATTGAATGAGAAAAAGGTAAGTGAGTAGAAGATGTGGTGCTCAGTGCACCTGAGTGGTAACCTTGTAGGTGGTGCATTCCAATCCTCTGAACCCAAGTCCTGTTCCTTAACCACTAGGCCACCTCTGCCCCAAATCTACCTAAAGGAGATACAAGGACTGTACTTCAGGACTTCATCTTCATGAGATGCTCCACCTTCATTGACCCTATGCTCATCATTAAGCCAGTCTGTCCTGGTAACTGGCAATGAAATTCTTCCACTTCCAGCCGTCTGTCTTAGAGATACTATCTGTAATCTATGCATCATATCAGGTCTCACCACTGTCTTTGACAACTTTGTGTCTACAAAATAAAATTACATTTTTATTTTGCTCCTTTTAATTTGTTTAAAAGCCGTGTTATAAAAAACACAGGCTCTATTTAGTTCAACTGTTTCCTTGGCACAAATGTAAGACGTAATAATTTTACCGATGCTTTTATTATGAAATCCATTCTAGTTAAAGATATAGCTGGACCATGACCATATACAGCGCACTCATTTAATTTCAAAGTAGATGCATCTCACCACAAAGTGTACGCTGTATTTCTGTAAGGAAATTGTGAGGAAACATAATAATCTAAGATTGTGTCCCAAATTACAAAATTACTCGGTAAAAAAAAGTCTTCCAGTACAAGGTTTTTATCTAAATGGAATTCTCTTCTATTGAGTCAAACACAACTGCTGACATTCTCAAATGAACAAAAGAGACCTGATAAAAGATGATAGAGACAGATCGAAGGAGTGAAAGAGGTAGGTGAGAATGTCGGAAAGTAGATGTTTGCGTCGATCTTACTGAAGAAAATGAAGGCGTTCAGGACTATGAGGCTACAGCCAAATCAATGTTCTCAGAAGCTGGCACTTAAGAAGTGGCCATTAACGTTAAAAAGTTCAGAAAGTAGAACTGGAATTAGGGCCAAGTAGGTGGAGGAGGAAAAGTGCTGGCTTCCATTTAAATCAAGAACAAGAATAGTTGACCAGCCTCCTCAGGATTCTGTACTCCTCTGTTCATCTACTCAACCTTCTCGGTTCTGCCATTCCTTTTGACATCATTTTTAAAAAGTCTGACTGATTAGAATCAGTGAGGTAGTGGTCAAAGTTCCAATGCAATGGTAAAAGCAACACAAGTCCAGTCCATGTAGGGGGACATCTGTAACTGTCTTGTTTTGACTTGTTTTGATATTTTAAGGTGGTCAACTGCTGGAATCTTGTGTGCTGCATATTCTCTGCTGTAAAAAACAAAAAAAAGATACATTGTAGCTGAAGAGAAGACAGAGTTTGATTAAACCATGCAACTTTCATGAACCTTTATGGACCATTGCCTTAGCTTGATGGCTTTAGTGCTATTTCAAGGGATTGTGGGCCAAAATGGCATTACAAGGATGTCCCAAAAGTGCATACACTCTTTAAATAATTGTCCGTCCATCCATCCATCCATCCATTACCAGGTTTTCAGGGGGCAGCAGTCTCCACAACTGCCACCCAAATCACATTGCTGTGTATCAAACTGCCACTGATGTTACCCAGGATGTGAACCTTGGAGTTTCAAACCAAAGACATTAACGTCAGTGTTTGTTGTACACGTTCAGTAGCTGCTCTCACATCAGCAACTCTTGCAGGTTTTATGGCATAAACTTTCCGATTTAGGGAAACCCCACGATAAAAAGTCTTGTGATAGATCTGGTGAACACAGTGGGTCTTCCACAAATGGTCTTTGTCCAATCCACCTCTTTGAAAAGATTTTACCAAGGAAGAACCTTACGGTATTTCCCCGTCTATAAGGCGCACAGCAAAGTCTTAGATTTTCTTCAAAATATAAGATGCGCCCTATAGTGCAGTGCGCCCTGTGTGTGTTGTTGTAGGAGGACTTAGTAGAGAACACCATGAGAAGGCATGCATAACAGTGATAGACTGTGCCTTTTACTACGATGCGCCTTATGGTCGTGAAAACACGGTACATTGCGAAGGTAGTGTCCCAGTTTATTGAAAATAAACTTTTCATTTGGAAATTCTTCTGTAGAGGGATGTGAATATTCTCTTTTGGGATACTACGTTTGGGTGAAAGGACTCTTATCGGTATCCCTAATTCTTCAATCCTTGAATTTTCTTAGTTTTCATATAAATCACAGTTTGTACTGCAGAAAAGCTCATTTGGTTTCGCTCCCATGTCTGTTGATGTTACTGCCTTTTCTCTGGAGAGCGTGTGAATGTGAGTTGTACAGTAAAACAGACTGATGTCGCTCTGTGACACGTCTACCTCTGGGATACCACAGTCTCATTCTCTCATCTATGTCTCTCATTTAGTCTGTTGTCAGTTCCCATTCCAGCGTCTGTCCCTTCAACCGGCCTAATGATCTGTGTAATACACTGAGAGCTGCACAACATTTCAGTGTGTTGTGTTGTTGCTGGTGCGGGGGCATGTGAAAAAAAAACGAGATGACGGGATGAGAATTGATATAGCCTAAGCTTGGCCAGTTTTGCGATAGCGTGTAAGGACAGTTGGCATCTCCAATGTTCGACTGCAGCCTCGTCCTCATTCCCCATTCCGTTGTGTTCTCTGCCGCAGCCTTTTCTCATTAATGTTGTCTTTTCAACTCTGACGCTGCTCTCAGTGAACCCTCCGCTGCTTCTGTTCCCTCAGTACGACTTAAAAGTTAGCACTGCCTAACCCACTTAACCACAAGGTCAGTACAATTTAAACTTTTGCGAGTCTCGGGTCTGTGCAAAACTGTGATTGGACCTGACAGCCACAAAATGTAAGTCTGATAAGAGTCTGATTACAGCCTGTTTTGCTGGGATGCAGCACAGTCAAGACGATGTCTACACCGTAGGTGAGGATAACACCGGACTTTGAAGGCAGAGGAAAACCTTAAGACAATAGACCAATCATAGGAGCTCGTACTGTTGCTGAGGATCTCATATGCACTCAAGGGACCAGGAACTAATTCAATTTGACGGCACTTTTTTTTTTAAATTAAGACAAATCGCTAATGCAGTGCCGTGATGATAGCTTTGACTTGATGTTGGTTGTGGGGTTGGGGAGATCAAAATCTAATTAACGCAAGATAAATGAAGAGAAAAAAATGACTCATTCAACAGTAATCCCTCCATATCCATTGTACTACCCACTGTAAACCCACAAATATGATCTCAGGCCATAGCTTCTTATGACCAGAACAGACAAGTTCTTGGTGGTAAAAAAAAATCTTGCACCATGGTTGAAAAACACCAGCCAAAAAGACCACGATGAAAAAGAATCATTCCAAGTTGAGTATAAGTCGCACCAGTGCACTCCAGAAGGCTGCCATTGTCCAAAGAAGGAAAGCAAACCAGTCATTGTGAGATTGTGATCCATATCATGATACACAAAGATATTTTGACTCTGCATTTAACCCATCACCAAAGTGAACAGTGGGCAGGTTTGAGCACCCAGGACTCAGTGTGAGGGGATGATGCCTTGCTCAGTGGTAACCTGGCAGTCGGTGTATACGAACCTGGAACCATCTCGACCCCAGTCTGGTTCCTTAATCACTAGGCCACCATTGCCCCGATAACAATGAATAATGGTGTACATGCAAATTTGCTGTGGTACTGGAGTAGCAGATACTGGTACGCAAGACTAGAGTACCCTGTTGTGGCTGCCTTTTCAAAAATGGAGGACTAGCAAGTCACGCTTGAGTAGCTTAGTCCAATTTAGGATTTCATCAGTCCTTGAATCAGTTAATCCGCTACTATTTCATTGACTCCACTGGATTGTAGATTCAAACTCAAATGTCTCTCTCTGTGGCCCCTTCCCCCATATTTATTTTCTCTTTCATTTAGTAGCCTACGCTTTCATTCTTACCTTCCACTTACAGCCCAAACACCACCCGTACTCTCCTCCCGTTCTGCCGCTGCGCCAAAGGAAGTCATCCATGAAAAATGTTTGACCTTCTATAATTGTTACCTCCCACACATTTGCCCTCCCCTCGACGGCGGGCCAATGCTCCTGCGAAACAGAGAGATGGCCACTCACCTATACAGGGTTGTATTGTACACACAACCTGCTACACTGAATGTTATTGTCCTTCACCTGCAAATAGAAGAGGGACAAAAAAACTACCCTCCTACTGAAATTATGGATAAAAGTGTTTCTCCATTATCTACGACAAGAATGAAGAACGGTTAGAGGCTTTAAAATCTACTCGCAAAAATTACGATTAAAATATTGAACCTTCCTTGTCTGGACATTTTTCAAACAAATTCTATTATGTATTTGTAGTATCATAAATCACATGCCAGTATTCAAATATGGAAGAGGAATCTCTTTCAATCACAGAATCTCCTGAAAACTTATTAGCCTTACTATAAATGTTGACGACAAAATTATAGTATTTTTTTATTTTATAAATAATCTAAATAAAAATGAAACTACATAATAATAGGAAGTAAATTTTAGTTAAAATTAAGAATAAGTTAAAGAAAAAAAGTACAGTTCACAACTATAAGGCGCACATAAAAGTCTTAATGGAGCCATATAATTTCTAAAAAAAGGTCTGGTTCAACTAAAACCTTCATCTTGAAGATTTTCTTCAAAATGTGTGGCGCACCCTATAGTGCAGTGAGCCCTGTGTGTGTTGTTGGAAGGCGGACATAGAGAAAACCATGAGAACGTTAAAGGGGGAAGTGTGGGCGTATATAAACCACGCCCTATGATCAGGTGCGCCTTATGTGTGTGTTAAATATAGTAATGGCACACAAAACTGAGACTGTGCCTTTTAGTACGGTGTGCCTTAGATCGTGAAATACGGTATTAGTAAAATTAGCTTTCTTCGCGGGGTGGTAGGGCGCCCCCTTAGAGATATGGTGAAGAGCTCTGTCACCCGGGAGGAGCTTGGAGTAGAGCCATTGCTCCTTCTCATCGAAAGGAGTCAGTTGAGGTGGCTTGGGCATCTACATCAGATGCCTCCTGGACGCCCCCCACGGGAGGTGTTTGGGTCATGTCCTACCGGGAGGAGACCCAGAGGAAGACCTAGGACACGCTGGAGCGACTATGTTGCCCGGCCAGCCTGGGAACGCCTTGGGATCACCCCAGATGAGCTGGAGGAAGTGTCTAGGGAGAGGGAAGTTTGGGTATCCCTCCTCCGAATGTTGCCCCCGCGACCCGGCTCCGGATAAGTGGATGAAGATGGATGGGTGGATTATAGTGCATCGCCACCACATACGGAAGGATCTGATATTAGTATTTAACAACTTGACAAAGTATTTAATTATTTCTAGGCTCTAACTCAGTTTGTTATGGCCCACAGCAGTCTGGAAACACAGCTAATGCTGGTCCGACTGTCCTCTTTTATTGATGACTGATGCAGAAGACGTCAATGTGGTTTGGCTGTTTCGCCTTTTTCTGTTTTGTATTTGTTTCACTAATTAGACAGGCCGCTGGTTAAGGAGATTTGTTGTGTCACTGAAGTCGGTCCAGTGAACTTACTATACTTTTTCACCAACTAGATGCTGCTGCGCGTCTATTGCTTCTGCCGTCTTTACTCGTGAAGACTTTTTAAAGCTCCATAACCAGAATACATGAGTTTTTAGTTTTCTGAGGTGTATGTGTGTAAATAATTCAGGACAAAAGGCAATGAAAGAGTTCGACTTCTGCTGGAGTTCAGTTACAGTACACGAAAATTGGTGTCACTCAGATTCAGTGGTAACAGAATAATTTAGGTCACATGTGTCAAATCTGAGGCCCAAATGTAGCCCAAGAAAATATTTCCTAATCAAAATATAGTTGAATTATTGATGATGATATCCTACTCATTCTATTGTGCAGTTCTTTTGTTGATAAGAGTATGGATCAATTGGAAGTCTGGAAATATACATCTCTAAATAAAATGTATTATTATTATTAATATTGTCCAGACGGGGACGAAAGGAAACATTATTTCTCTTTGGCCCAGCACCAATTCACCAATGTACCGGTACCAGTCCCCGGCCCAGTGGTTGTAGACCACTGTCTTTTAGGAATGACACCATCAAAATCAGTTCAAAAAGATATTTTTGATCTTTAATTTGTAAATCTAAAGTCATTATATTCAGGTCATGACTGAAAGAGTGCGATCCTGGATACAAGCGGTTGAAATTACTATTCTCTGTGGGGGGCCAGGGACCTTAGAGATAAGGTGAGGAGCTCTGCCACCTGGGAGGAGCTCGAAGCTCGGAAAAGAGCCACTGCTCTGCCGTCTTTACTCGTGAAGACTTTTTAAAGCTCCATAACCAGAATACATGAGTTTTTAGTTTTCTGAGGTGTATGTGTGTGTAAATAATTCAGGACAAAAGGCAATAAAAGAGTTCGACTTCTGCTGGAGTTCAGTTACAGTACACGAAAATTGGTGTCACTCAGATTCAGTGGTAACAGAATAATTTAGGTCACATGTGTCAAATCTGAGGCCCAAATGTAGCCCAAGAAAATATTTCCTAATCAAAATATAGTTGAATTATTGATGACGGAATCCTAGTCATTCTGTTGTTCAGAGTATGGATCAAGTGGAAGTCTGGAAATATACATCTCTAGATAAAATGTATTATTATTAATAATGTCCAGACGGGGACAACTGGTTGTGGACTACTGGGGCCAGGGACCTTAGAGATAAGGTGAGGAGCTCTGCCACCTGGGAGGAGCTCGAAGCTCGGAAAAGAGCCACTGCTCCTTCACATTAAGAGAAGTTAGATGAGGTGGCTTGGGCATTTACCTTGGATACCTCCTGGACGCCTCCCATGGGAGGTGTTAAGGTTTCAGACGGGCTGGAGGAAGTATATAAGGATGAGGGAGTTCTGGGTATCCCTCTTTCAAATGCTGCCCCTGAAGCCCAGCTCCGGATAAGGGAACAAAGATGGATGGCGGGATGGATGTGCAAATCTTCTGCCCATTTCCAAAATAAAACTGCAAAATTGCTAGCAGTCCCCTAAAGCTGTCCGAGATCAGCCAGGCAATGAAACCTGTAAATTGTTGCATACCATCTTGACCAGATGAATACTATAAAATAAATGGAGATCACTGTAATGTGAAATATTTAATAACCCATACTGCCATTATTCTCCTTCATTCTCTCGTGCTCACACTAGCTTTCATTTCCTAAATTCTTAAGAAAGGAATTGACCCCGAACCTGGGGTTGTTTTCCCCATACAATTAGAGTTAGTTCTTGACTAAAGCCCTGGCAGAGTTTAGAGTGAATCAATCCCCTGAGATGAATGTCAGAGGTTCAGACAGAATTTGAAAAAGGAAACTCTTTCTTTTGTATCAACTTCTCAATGTCATTTAGAACTGTTTCCCCCAAAGAACTGAGGGAAAGTTTCTGACAGAAAAGAAAGGTTGTATCAATTTTTATAACTGAAGTTCATTACAACTACCTAAAAGTATTGACTTTTATCTTATGCTGCCCTTGGCCCACTGTTAGTTATTAATAGTTAAAAAAGACTCGAAGGATATAAGTAAAAGGCAGGTTTTAGGTCACACCGAGAGATAAATGGAAAATCACACTGTGAGCCTGTGAGTGTTGGGACTAGCGCAGTTATGTAACGAAACTACTTTTCTCTGTAACTAATAATGTAACGCGTTACTTTTCCCATTTAGTAATGGTGTTGTTGTTACTGTGGTGTAAAGAGGCTAGTTACTCGGTACTATCTGTAATATCTGCGGTGCACACAAACTGTACCCATGCATTGAAAAGGAGCGATGATTGGTTGACATGGGTTAACTTTCAGGCTAAGCCAATCAGAAAGAGACCTAGGCGGGTCTTCTTGCCTTATAGGGAAATAAACTCACACACAAGCGCGACGGGGTACAGCAGCACACACCCACAAGCAAGACGACGGCAAGTGGCAAGTTGAGGTTACGATAAAGATGCCTGTCAAAATGTCTGAACATCTATTTGGTTTTTATTTTACATCTACATTTCATTACGACAGTTTCTACAGAACATAACACTAAACTTTTTTAATGTGTTTTTAAAGTAAAAAGTTATTAGTTACTTTATAATTTAGTAACTAGTAATGTAACTAGTTACTTTTCCAGAGCAGTAACTAGTAAAGTAATAAGTTACTTTTTTAAAGTAACTTGCCCAACACTGGTCAAGACAGTGCCATAGGACCCAAGTCCGCTTCCTTTACCGCTAGGCCATCAGTGTATCTCACGGTGTTGTTTTTTTTTTCTCATATAATCACAAAATGCCGTAAATGCTCCTATAGTCAGTGTTAGAAACTGACACCATGATGTGAATACAGATGAAGGTTTTTAGTTGAACCAGACCTTTTTTTAGAAATTATATGGCTCCATTAATTGGGTTAAAACGTATTGATTTAAAGGCTCTTTCAGTTATAGAGCAGCAGAGTGTAAAAAGTGAGGACTTGTGCCTGTAGTTTAGAAGGTTCTGATTACCTTCTTTTTCAAGCTGAGGTTAATGGCATATAGATGCACAGCTCGGAGCCAAACTGTAATAAAGAAAGATAATGTGAGTATCTTCGCCTTCACGCCATAATGTGTGTGTGTGTGGTTTATATAGATTGAGATGTGCCCCGTCAGCCAATGTGAATTCATTAGTTATACTAATTGGTGCCTCACTGTTGGAGTATCTCTGTCCCTAATAGCACACTTTGCCTTCACTTTCATTTATCTTATCTTCCTCTCTTCATGCCCTCACATTTTCACACGGTGCTTTCCCCTGTTATTCTCTTCCCACTGTTGAACTTCTCTTCCATCTGCCCTCACCGTCACAGTTTTTGACCTTCACACTTACAAGTATTTACCTCCTCTCTGCCGAGATTCTGGAATCAAGTACCTGAGTATGGCAGATACAGCCGTCTGCTGAGACCGTGGTTGGAAATAGAAGATCACTGGAACAGAACCCTCTGCAGCAAAATCTTCTTATGAATAATAATGCTCTCAGTGATTTCACTCTCGATAAGACCTACAGTTTCTGATAAAGTTTTGAAGTAGCAATGTCAGCGTCAAACATTTCTTCCTGCACACTCTCTAGCAACTTTGCTTCATTAGGAACGTAGCATCTGGACTCAGAGAAGTACAATTGTTGATTTAAAGTACAAAGCATGGTGATCTAAATGCTCTTTTGTTTGGTATTTTCAGATCTTACTAGACGCTCACACCATCAGATTGGGAAACATCCCCATCGGCAGCGCTGTGGACCCCTTGGAGGGGGCACCTGCAGGTACCACATACACAAAACAGACTGTGTACGAGCTGTGTTCGTGTGCGAACGGCAAGCTGTACCTATCTCCGGCCGAGAAAGGCTCCACCTGCCAAACTACGAGTAACTTTTGTCTTTGGAGCTGAAGGTCAGAAATGGACAGATGACCCAGGACACATGGACATCATGGAGTTTGAAGTTGATGCTAGCCAACAGACTATCACATCCTGGATTATGGTTTGGTTATAGACAAAGACAATCAAGGCCGGCTCACAAATCAAATCACCACAATTTGAAGCATGGCCAAGAGTGTTTGGACGTGTTAACCTACCAAAATGATATTTGGCTTTGAGCTTGAAAGAGGGATACAAGCCTGGTAACTGACCAAATCAACACACACTCTGAACTGGCTTTGTGCTACAAAGCGTTCAAGGATGGAATTGCCGTTGAAGGAATCTTAGAGGGACAAGAAAAGCCATCCTATCAACCACAACCACATGAATCGGCGAGGAGCAAGTCATAGGTGTAAAAGACTTGGTGCAAAAGGCAAACTAAGGAAAATCAATGGATGCTCAGAACCCTTGTCGTCCCCTCCCTCGGCCATGAATGGACAGTCTCACACTAGGACACTCCTTGGCTGCCTCTGCCATCGTTGAATTGCTGCAATGACTGATTGGAAGGCTACGATAAGATTACGATTACAGATGTTTGACATCAGCCTACTTTTAGAAATTGTGTGTTTGTTGTTGTTCAAAATGAAAAGAACAAAGCACTCCTGCTTTTCAAGGACATTGTAACTAAAGAAACTCGCCAACAATGATGTGAGGGAATCGTTTGGCTTATGGGCATCAAAGGACAAGCATTGCAGGTAACTACCAATTAAATACAACTGGAAGCCGGGGCTAGCTAATGGACCAATGTATACCAGATAGGCCTTTTACCTTTACCCCCTTTCAATACAATACGCAAATTTTGACCCTGCAACATTGACATGATCACAGACTGTTGTCCAGTCTCAAATTTTATAAATCATTGCTAATAGGTTGGCGTCCGCTCTGCATTCATTGCCTTTCTTTTCTTCCTCATCTTGTAAACTGCTTAACCATAATTTGACTCTGCTGTTTATTTCCACCACGTTTTTCCCCCCTCTGTCATTGCACATATTTACATAATGTCATTCTCCTTTCTGTCTTCTGAAACAGCTGCGAACATAAAAATGTCTCTTTTTCTCAAAGTTTATAAATTGGCGGATGTTCTGAAAATATGCCCAATCGCAGACTGTCCCCACAAATCGCCGCCGTAACAACAATAAAGTGACAAAGTAAGTTATGTTCCCGGATTACAATTACACTTGGTGCTGTGCTATTGTGGATATATATTGTTATGCGCTAGGAAACAAACCCTTCTCGTCAGACATCAATTATGAAATGTTCAGCGCATGTCTGGTTCTATAAATCTTCATTTAACCGTGCGTTGCTTATCTGTCAGACTTCCGATCTCTTTTGCATTGCTACCCTGCTCTGTTTTGCCAAGTGTCTTTTTTTATATATTTTATGTCACTGATATATGTTTCTGCCTAATCTGTCAACGCTGCTTTTTAATCTTTTTCCTGCTGCATTTTCCCTTTTTTTTTTTTAACTTGGCTTTGAATTTCACATTTCAAAATTGAAACAGTTTTCAGTCGAGATAAAGTGAATATAAAGGCAAATGATATCCCACAGTTTGACGTAATATATAAATATATGTGTATGTATTAAATATATATATGGAAGTATATCACCATATATACACATATATACATATATATAAATATGTACACATATACACAAGTGTATGTGTATGTATATATAACATATACATTACCTCAATATATTTTATATTTATTTACTGATTGACGAATCCGCCAATATTCACAAGCCAAAATCTATAGACACAAATTAAGTTATATTATATATTGCAAATAAATACAACCCTTTATACACATGTCAACTATTTAAAATGTTTAGTTTGTCGTCAACTTACGGACAAATCCATATCCAGTCAGAATTTGTTGTGGTGTCACGTGAACCAGAGTTTATTTAACCAGGGACACAGTGGCTCCGGTTCAGATTGCAGTCAGGTGTGAAATTAAACCAGGTGATAATAATCATTATTTTTTATACATGGTACTGTGCAAACCTTTAAGACAGATGTGGGGAAAAATATATATTTTCATTAATTAGACTTAGTAACTGCTGTACACCTGGACTCTATGTAGAAAACAAAGTCCAGCAGACATTGTCAGGTGGAGAAAAAAGTCCAAGTCCCAAACCGTCAAACTTACCAAGGTCCATACATCCATTTTCATCGTTACAACTTCTACCCAAATCACACAGCACCGAGTCGGACCTTCTCGGGTGTTGAATCCAATGGAATCCAACACCCAGTTTGTTATTTTTACCAGCGGCAGGGCTGGCCTATTGGTTAAAAAAGTGGTTTCAGATTTGAATCCACCAACTGCCAGGCTTTATTAGCATAGTCGGCTAAAATAACTACTATACCAGAGGGCTGACCTCCTATGGTACTGTGGAAGTCTCACAGTATGATGCAGTGTGATTTGGGTGTCGGTCGTGGAGACTGTAACCCAGTAAAGTGTGAGGTCACTGCAGGGTTAGAAATACCAGGCGTGTTAGGTATTTGTTACGTACACGACTTTGATTACATTTTAGAATGGTGCCCTTTCTCTCTGAGTTTCCTGTAGAACACTCCTGTAGTGCTATAGTCCTGTCTTCAATGTGGTCACCATGGTAACCAAATGTAAAATCAACCTGGTTTAAGCTTCACATAAACTACTTCAGTTTATGACTGTAATAAAACCCATACACAGGGGATCTTCTTACATTTCATTTCGCAATTAGTTTTAAAAATACAATTAATATTCATACCTTGAACAGTGAAGACTAGACAGAAGCCTCTGTGCTGCTGCAGAACAAAGTAGATTCAAACAAAGCAACAACCCAGGTGGTGAGATTTCAACTAAGGTGGAGGTTTTCAAATGCAAAAAAAAAAAAAGAGAATCACAAACCAGCCAATCAAAGATTTCTCTTTAAAAATCACAAATTGGTTGAGGGACATTGGTAGGACAGCCAGTGTCCCTCAAAAGCCTTTTTACTCACATCTGTCTAAGCTTTTGCTCATTACCTCAGAAGTGCATTACTTTGAAAATATTTTGGGTTGCACTTTGTCCGTTTTGAACTAAAAATGTCCAACATTAGTCATGTTTCGAGGTAATGTTTTTAGCAAAACCCTTTCAAGTTCTGACAAAGCCAACCACAAAGCTTTTATTTTACTACTTTTGAAGCCATTTGAGGGTCTGGACGGAGGCTTTTGGACGTGTCATTATGAAATGGAGATTTTGAAGAAAGGTCTTGCACTTGTAAATATACATAATTCCTGCTACTCTTACAACACCAGGCTCTGGCAAAGGACAAACATCAGTTATTATGAAGGGAAAAAAAACAGTGTGTAGGGAATCACTAGTAACTGCTGGAAAAACCATATTGTTACTAACTTTTTTCAACATTTTGGGGGACAGATGAATATCTGTGTGATGTCACTGATGTACCATATTTTCTCCTCTTTATGGCTTTTTGTTTCCTATCCCTTTGGTGTTCAGCTTGGTACAACACAGAAGATACGAGATCTTCTAATGCAGTGATTCCCAACCAAAGTGATGAGAGATTGGAAGATTATACAATTTTACTAAACTGCTCTGAAAACATCTTTTTATTTACTGCAAATAGCTTTTATTTGTCGATTGTGACAGTGATAGGCAGAACAATGAAGTACTGTGTGTCTTTCTTCAATTCCTGTGAGTTGTGTTCAACTAAACAGAACCAGGTTTCAAACTAAGTGAGTGAATTGTGAGTAAAATGAAACTGAAAGATCGTGATATTTTAATATAAACACTTCATGTCACATGTTTCCTTCATTAATGCGTCATGGATTTTTGAATGTAGGATATTTGCCATGTTTCAACCAAGGTTGGAAAACTGCACTAATTTATTTAAGATCTATTAAGGCCATGTCAAAACATTTAAAACATTAACTCAACATTAACCTTTAAAATAATGTTTGTTTGTTTGTTTTTTTGGAGGGGAGGAGTATTGTTTATTATTGATATCACACTCACAACTGCAGGTTGGTTTTTTTTTGTTGTTTTTTTTTTTACTTAATCCAATCTCTAATTTTAGTTATATTTAATTATATGGAATCACCACTTATATAAATTATTCATTTTGAGAAAGTAATGTCTCAAGTTATTTTTTACCTATCTCCATACAAACCTATTAATATGACTATAATGTTGAGCTATTGAAGGACATATATATTATTTTTACCACCATGTCCATATAATCATGCCCATACAATAATGTCAGATGAGGAACAGACAAATTTCAATCCCATAACTGTCAGTAATGAAAATGTACAAATTAGTTTCTTTACACGGAAGCTAAAAATGATAGGTTCAACGCCCCGGCCATCTCCAGCTGCAGCAGTTCAGTCCAGGTGTGTGAGTAGGACCTTCTGAAAGCAGTTTCTCTCAGTCGTTTACCAGCAGGGGTCTCCAATCTCTAAGACTGTGGACTGGTACTGGTACCAGGTCAGTGTGTCTGTTGTACCAGCCCAATGGTCTGTGGTTTAGAAAAGGTTGGAGATCCCTGGTTCACAGGCCATTATTACCACAGGAAGGACCTCCTTATCACCATAAAAACTTGCTAATCATGAATTCCTTTCTAAGCATCTCTGGTGGGTCTTTCAAGTTCTGGTTTGGTGATTAAACACCCACATGGTGTCAAAGATACCAGACAATAGCCAGTTTCTCCCTCCAAAAAATTCTGGATATTCTGAAATATGATGGGATGTGATGGATCAGCTGACCGAGGCCCTGAAGCGAGCTGACTTTTTTTTTTAATGGAATGAAACATAGGTGCCTTTGCTGCTGTTGGTAAAAGCACATAACCTAAAAGTTGATCACACTGGTGAAGATCCCTGTGCGAATGTCTGGACAACCTGGTTGTTGTTAATGTACCTAACTATCTGTCATGTTTTCGAGTCTTTTCCCTCCTTTTTCTGGTTTACAGATCTGAGTATATTACATTGACTAAATGGACAATTTACTTCTGATGTGTTACCTTATGATTTAATCCTTGATATTAAAAGCACAAATTATGACCTGTATATAACAATACCAATAAATACAAAATAAAATCATATTGTTTTTCAGAAACTGAGATTTGTTTGCTCTTATTTTTTCAATGTTAATGGACATATGCATACAAATCCAATCCTTTTGGCTTGTCCATTTTTCAGGGGTTGCCACAGAAAATCAACGTTTTCCGACTTCCTCCATGTCCTCCCTCACTGCATCCATCAATGTTCTCTTTGTGTCCTGCCTGGTAGCTCCATCTCAAGGATCGTTCTTCCATCAATGTAAGCACCAAATCATAAAATATTCAGTAATTCATCATCTTACCCAACTGGGTTGCAGGGGCAGCGGTCTTCATGACTGCCTCCCAAATCACACTGCACCATACGGTAAGCTTTTCTGCAGGTGGTGGGCCCACTCGGAGCAACCTGGAGGGCACTCGAAAGGAAGCATTGTGGACATATGTCCGCTTCCTTAAGCCCGCCGCACACAGGGAGGATTCAGCGTGCGCCGATGGCTCAGCGCCATCTGCACGGGCTGACAGTACACCTGCAAACGATGAGAATTTTGCTCACGTCTCACTAGTAAGTCAGCTGATTTCCCAGGTCACGTGATAAGTTAAAACCACGAACTCCGAAGACGAAGAGGTACTTTTACTGTTACTGTTGTTGTTGTTGTTGAATATTAAACAGACAAGGATCGTCTTGCCAAAGATCCACAAATTTGTCTTCTAATATCGTTTCATTCAACAAGTCGCAGCTGGTTGCCGTCTTGTTGCATCATTGCGCACAAATCATTTGTAGTCTCGGCCATGAGTTGTGGTCCACACATTCAGATCATTCACACTCACCATCAATCGGGCCGAGAGAAATCGAGCACGATCGATATTTTGCTCACGGCGTAAATTTACACGCACACGATGAGAATTTGGTGCTGAGCAATCGGCGCGCGCCGAACCCTCCCCGTATGCACCAGGCTTTAACCGCTAGCCGCCACTGTCGCCTTAGAGTTTATATACTGTATATATATATATAATTTTATTTCCGTTACTGTTATCTAGCTCTCCATTTGCGGTCAACTAGTAGATCGCAATCTACGTGTAGATCGACGTGTAGGTTCTCCGTGTAAACCTGGCATAGAAGATAAGATAAGTGGGTTCAAGGTTATTTCTATTTCTACAGCATTTCTTGGCACTTTCTACTAACCGGAAGTAACCATTGTACACAAGAGTTGGAAACGGAGTAAACGATAAGTCAGAGAAATCTTTAATGGACGAGAGAGTTGAGAGAGAAATGGCATTGAAAACAAATGGAACCCCACCAGATGGCCCCTCTGTTCTGGCATATGCTTAATTTGGCTCTCCATTTATTCTGACTGTCAACAGGGTCTGGAGCCTGTTGACTGTCAGAAATAAGAAAGAGTGGAGTGTACGGTGGTTCATCCAAACCAACGTTCCCTAAGGACCGAGAGAAACCACGACAGTGTATTGATGTTTGAGCTCCCATCATTATAACGGGCGCACAGAGAGGAGGTCAAAGGAACACGTCATGTTGTCTAAATTCACAGTCACTTGCTTGGCAACCTTGAGACAGTTAACCTAGGGGTGAGTTGAGCTAGCTCCAAAAATCCCCCACTGTTACTTTGTGTCTCGTGTTGTGGTGTTGCACAGATGGGCTAAATTCAGGTATGCAAGGAGCACTTAATATAAAATAAATATTAGATAAATAAATATGTCAAATATTTCACTGCTATTAGCAGAGTGCAGAGCCAGGTCTGTTTGGGTTTTTTGTTGTGTGTAGAATCTTATCTTAACTGCAGTTATGTCTGAAAAAGTCGTGAGTACTTCGTAAGACAATTGTTGAGGTGCGGCAACGAAGGCACACAATCGCAAATGCAAATAAACCCGTCTTCCCCATATAGCATTGTGTAACAATGTACTTATCTCTTTCACTCGCCAATTGTTTCATCTGCAAACTACTTTGGGAGTTTTTGACGGCAAACATTGGTCTGTTTGGGTTTTTTGTTGTTGGTTCTGAAATGGTCAAATCTGCCAGATTCTTATGGTAACTGCCGTTGTGTCTGGAAAAAACTCGTAAAAGACTTTGTAAGACAATCGATGAGGTGCGGCACCAAAGGCACTCAATCGCAAATGCAAACAAACCCATCTTCCGCATATAGCATTGTGTAACGATCTGCTTCACTCGCTAACTGGTTCCCCTGCAAACTACTTTGGGAGTTTTTGACGGCAAACTTTGAAACAGTGGTTCTTAACCTTGTTGGAGCTACACAACCCCACCAGTTTCATGTTTGCATTCATCGAAGGTGAGTCGGCGTGTCTTGACCTCCGCGGCGGAGGCTCCACAAAACCCCTGGGGTTTGATCGAACCCAGGTTAAAGCCAATGCGTTAGAAAGGTGGAACAAAATAAAATGAATCAATTTAGATAGTGAGAAGTACATCAATTGACGTATTTTTTTATTTAATCTGATTTAGATTTTCATAAACTTACATTATGTTACTGTCCTTAAGTTTTTGTTGTTTTGCAACTTCACTCTTCCGTCCTCACAGATGTGTTGTTAGGCCAAAATAGCTTCTTACTTTGGGCTATGGTCCCGAACACAAATTAAGCATGGTGTTCATTTAGATTAACAGCCTGGAAATAATTAGTCCCGCTATTACTTCATAATATTCTTGAATAACTGTGATTGCTGTACTGATGTGTGCAGACATAAAACATCAGCCACAGCGTTTGAGCAGCAGGATAATGAGTAGATATTAGGATGCAGGGAAGGTAGACACTATAATAGAAATCCGTTGAATGGCCTTTAGCAGGAACTAAAGTTAGAGAGAGTTGGAAGTTTTCTATAAAGTCACTCTAAGTTACAATATTTGCCATTTGTCCAAAACCAAAATGGAAATCTGTTCAGTCTCTTCACCCGTCCAACATCGCCCAACTATTAGCTACCAGTTGCAAGGCAACAGTCTGTGCACAACAATTTAATCTCGGGGACAGTGATTCTCGGAAAATGCGATCAGAATCATTTCCCGGAAATCGGGAAACGTGAAGATGGGACCCGGGAAAAATTGAGGAGAGTCTATTTGTTATCATACAGTAATGCAGATGGCAAAGGGTCTTGCGGAGCATCTTTACCCTAGCCGCTTCCCCGTGGAGAGAGCTAGCGAGGGTGCGTCGCAGTGTTTTTTTTTTTTTCTCTTTTGCAGACGCTTTGGCCTACAATCATTAACTTAGTTTGAGGATACATGCCTAATGAATTAAAAAATGATCATGAAATAGTTTACTTTGACATATTTCGCTTTTGAATTGGAGTTGTGTAAAAATATCGTATAGGTTTTAACGATTGGCTAATTTTTCAAAAGACGATTTCCAAACGTGGCTGAGCCTGCGTAGGTGCTGTGGAGATGAAACGTTATGTTGCCCTATAGTTTTGCATCACAAATTGTAGCCTAAAATAGCAATATCGTCATGTACAATGTAGGTTGGCGGTTGGCTATCTCCCGGGATTTCATTTTTGTCATTTTCTGGAAAACTATTGAACCCTACTGGGCACATCCCTCTACTAAGGCAAGTTGAGGTTCCCTCCAATGAACGCCGCCCAAATCACACTTTCTCTAGCCTTTCTGGGGGGATGCCGAGGCGTACCAAGACGTGCCAAGGAACAAAGTCCTCGATCTGCCTCTGGGTATGTCGACCCAAGCACCTCCCGGGAAAGGATTCGAAGAGGGCCTTTGATGTGAATGCCCAAGACACCTCAACTGACTTCTCTTGATATTGAGGAGCAGTTCCACTAGTCTGAGCTTCTCGCAGCTATCAGAGCTCCTTATGCTATCTCTAGGGAACGCACCGTCACCCTGCAGAAAAGGGTAAATTTTCTTGCTCTCATCTTAGATCTCGTTCTTTTGGTCTTGGCCCAAAGTTCCATGAGCCTAGGCTAGAGTAGGAACATAGATTGATTGATTGATAGGAACAAGAGCTTTGCCTTTCGCCTCAGCTCCTTCTTTTTCACTGCTGCCACTGCAGCGATCCACCTTTAATCTTGGATTCCATCCTGTCCTGACTCCAAGATACTTAAACATCTCCACCTAGAATAGGATCTCTATCTCAACCCCAAATGAATGTTTTTATGTCCAAACTATGGCCTCGGACTTCATTTCTGCTACATCTAAATCATCTTTAGAGGCAGTGTTTGTAATGTCTTCTCACTGGTGTTAGGACCGTTTCTGCTGTGTAAGTGTGTAATGAAAATCTGTGTGGGATATGGGTCTGTAGCTGCTGCCTAGAAAACAGAGAAATCACAGAAAGTTGTGTACAACCTGAAGGCGTGAGTAGGCGGAGGAGAAATCAATGTGTGTGGTGTTTAATGTTGTTGTGACACAGCACAACAAAGTTTTTTAAGACTGATTGTATCTTTTTATGCAAATTGCTAATAAAGATCAAACCTTTATATTTAAAAAATGATAAATATATTATGCCATGATAAATTTTTCAAATATTTGTTTCGAGAATAATTGGGTAACTGAATGAAAAAAAAATATTGAACTCATTTCTTCTCTTGTTTTAAGGTGAAAATAATGGTCCCTCAACCCCTGGTCTGGGGACCGGTGCTGGTCTGTAGGTCGTTTTGTACAGGGCTAGATTAAAAAATGAATTCCTTCAGTTTAACTGAAGTTTGTCATACAAGGAATCCAGTCATATCGCTTTTTTCATTATTGGATAATCAGGAAATCTTTCAAAACTATAAAATAAAGCTGCAAATGTCTTTTTTTTAGAAATTGAATAATTCAGGCCAATCAGTCTTTGGTACGAACATGGTCGGGTTTGTCTACGAAGCAGATATGTTGATATTGAAGTCAAATGTGAAACTGGAGAGATAACTTTTTAGTTTAACAATTGAAAGCGGGGGTGAAGGCAAAGGGAAGTTTTCTCTGCCAGGTTTTTCTTCCCCCCATACCAATGTGGAA
Source organism: Paraplagusia blochii (assembly GCA_016785265.1). NCBI lineage: Eukaryota > Metazoa > Chordata > Actinopteri > Pleuronectiformes > Cynoglossidae > Paraplagusia > Paraplagusia blochii. Next base: position 581,705 of record JAFBJS010000688.1, on the reverse strand, counting down.
ACCTGAAAAATTCCATAAAGCGAGTTGACTGTGTGCTGTGTCCGGTGGGAGAACAATAACAGCCATGTTCTTATGTGTGCGCAGCACAGCGCAAGCTGTTGAACTGCAATGTGTTTTGTAAAATGCATGACTTTTTTGTGATTGTTCATATTTGGTACCTTATCCGCTATAAAGAGACCTGATGTCTGTGCTGTTCTGTAATTCACAGCTCTTCTGGAACTGGATCTTGTAGTGTTCACATTTCTAATGTGAAAAAGTCTCCAGCTCTGTTATTTTATAGGAACATAAATGCTACAAATTTAACTGAATTCTCATTATTCATTTTTATGTTTTGCGACCAATTGAGAGTCAATCTTTTCTTTAGAAATAGTGACTGGTGTACTTCAAGATGAAGTCAATTTGTTAAGACATGAGAATGGACTTTCCTTTTAAATAGTTTCTTTCACAGCAGTTCTGATTCCTGGGTGAATGAGCTGCACACCTGATGGTGGTTCCTTCCAATCAGCAGAAGAGGATATAAGCTTCAGCTCCATAGAGTCAACGTTGTTGCTCCTTCATCACCTGTCTGCTTTGAGTTTCTCTAGGAGAAGATTACGTTTTTTTTGGCATCAGTATTTTTTTTATTGCTGAGAAATAATCCTTAAAATTCAGGTGTTTGGGTAATAATTCATTTTCTGAGCAGAATCTTAGTGCTGTGTTTGGGGATTTTGTTCTGGAGAAACCCATCAAGTTTCAAACAAACCTCACTTAAATGTCCTCACTTATCTTCACCTCACATATAAATACCACTCCGTGGATACGAGTTGTGTACTGTTTACTGTGAGCTCTGGCTGCCAAACATCGACATTTTGTTCCCAGACCAACTGTTTGTGTTTTCAATTGAACGACAATGAAGGTGATTGAAGACTAATCCATGTGTTTAATTCAACTAGTTGAAAACAGACCACAGTTGGTCTGGTGTTGCAACGCTTTTGGCCAGGGTCACTAGTCTGGACCCCCAGGGTACGTCACCTGGGCCGGATTGAATCCTAGCAAGGGTGTAGGGTTTTTTTTATTGTTTATTTGTTTATAGAACTTTGTTAATCTCTAGAGAGTATCCTTGGGGAAATGATGCCTCTGCATTTAATCTAATTGCCTTAGTGAGCAGGGGGCAACTGGAAGGTTTGGCACCTTTCAATGGGTTCACCATTGCTGCCCTTTCACCCCGGTATCAGAATAGTGGACAAGATGGATTGGTTTATAGATCACACTGTGTTCCATAGTTCCATAGTTCTGTGGTGGAGAATCGGGTATTACGAACAAAGTGTTAGACAATGTTGATGTGCAATGTGATTGTAGAATGTTTAGTAGCCATGGTATGTAATGTGATGTTAAGAGACAACATAAACTGGCGCCTAGATCACAGACAAGAGAAATAGGGACACAACATTCTACATTTCAGAGGTCTGTCTCGTGCTGTCTCTCTAAGAATGTCCAAGAACTGTACAAGAAAAACCCCTCAGGAGTATCCTTCGGGAAATTATGCCTCTGCATTTATCCCATCACCGTAGTGAGCAGGGTGCTGCTAGCTGAGCCAGTGCCCGGGAAGCAATGTGTGGGAACCATGCTTGGAGCACCTCAGTGGTAACTTGGCGGTAGGGGGATACCGACCAGGGGCCTTACAGACACAAGTCCGCTTCCATAACCACTGGGACACCAACTTTGGGATTTGTTGGTGACACTTCTGAATAGATTCGTATTGGACCTGTCATGGTCAGAAACTTTTTGATGCAAAAAATCCCCCGAGACGGAGAGTTGTGTCCTGGTCTGCTGATTTGTAGACAACGCTTTCAACAATAGTTCCAGCTTAGCTTAGCTTAGTCCTGGAGATCTCTACAACCACCTACTCTCTATGGCATGTCTCTGTGTCCACATCACAGCCCTCGTTTGTACCCGTACTCGTCCTTGAGCTCAGGTATTTGTAATTACCTCCTACTCTACTACTGTTCCTTCTCGTTCTGCTGACTTTTGTTTCTTTTCCATTCAGCCAAACCTTTAGTTTGTCCTCACTTGCACCTTTGCTCTGCTTTGACTAGATTTCAATTTTACCTGAGACACAGTCCACAGAGTCTCCTGCCTGACCTCATTTGTCAACTTGTCCACTGACTGTAAACCAGTGTTCGGAACTGATCCCCAATGGACCTTCCGAACCTCCTGATGCCTTTACTGTGATCGCCATTGTCCTATTGTCCACATACATACAGTACCTTATTTACTGCCGCTTCCTGCTTCTATTGTCACTGCCACAACCCTGTCCAATGGTATGTCTTTGTCAAGCAGTACAACAGTATAACTCAGTTTGACTTCTCTGTATGTCCCTCCCACAACTGCGGTATTCTTCTAGGATTATCCTTTAACCAAATTGTTGCTCATTGATAAGAGCCTTGTAGCTTTTAACTTTTAACTTTTAAACGCTTTTCAAAATTAGCTATTTTTTCAAGGACAACCTAAGACAACGAAGCAATACTTTGCCTGAAGGCCTTGAAGGCCTCAGGAGTGTTTCTATTTCTAACTTGCGGTGAAAGACATGAAAAGTTTCTAGCAAGGACAGGCAAACTTTTTTTGATTAGATTTTATCATGGATTGAGCGTCATCTACAGCTACCGTACCGGCAGTTGTAGGCTAGTATTAAAGGGAATGGCCGGTATTTCAGGTTCTGGTCGCATGTTGCCCAGCAGAACTCAGCCATTCACTCGTTGGAGTTACGTTGGTGGCAAGGCCCGGTGGATTGTTGTTATTGTTGAACAAGTACAGTTTCATAAGGCAGCTGTAGTGTATTTTCGCTGCTAGGGGAAGAGTGCAGTGAAGTCTACTCTACTGGTGATGAAGCTCAATAACACATTACTGCTGAAAGCTTTCTCTTTCTCTCACTTTCCCCCAACTGATTCTCTTGCTCCTGTCTTTTCCTACCTCCCTATCACACTCCTAACACAAAAGGTAAACAGAGAAAATGTCTATAGAAGGCACTGTCGAATACAGGCCACAGTATGAAAATGGGTTTTGTCTTTTTTTTTAGAGAACTGCATACCTTGGCTGTGTATACTCTAAAACCCTGATATTTCAATCTTCAGATGCCAATGCAAACCTTTTTTTTTCAATATCCTGCATTCCACAAGATAGTAAATCACGTTGTTTGCTAGAGGTTCAAGTAAATAACAGGAAAGCAGCGGAAGATGTTGGCTTTGTTCAAAGCCCCCCGTTGTGTTGACCCAACTCTAAATGTTTGACGTGATTTATATTTTATGGTTTGTATAAGAGTCAAAGAAGTAAACAGCTCTCCTCCGGCCTTGATAGCATCGTTTATCCAGTGCTGCAGTGCTTTATATACATCAGTTTTGGGACTAACGCGAACGCTTGCAACGCCAGTACGTAACAAAACTACTTTTCTTAGTAGTTAGGGTTAGGCCTAACCCTAACTAATAACGTAACGCATTACATGAAAGACGGCCAAGCACACTATCCAAACCGATGCGTTGAAAAGGAGCGATGATTTAGTTGACATAGGTTAGCATTTCAGGCTAAGCCAATCAGAAAGAGACCTGGGTGGGTCTTCTTGCCTTATAAGGAAAAAAAACTGTCTCACACACACGCGCCACGGTACGGAAGCGCATACTCAAAAGACGACGTCAAGTGGCAAGTTAAGGTTACACTAAAGATGCCTGTCAAAATGTCTACACATCTAATTTTTTTATTGTACCAATATATTTCATAATGATAGTTGATACAGTACACAGCACTAACCTTTTTAATGTGTTTTTAAAGTAAAGTAACTAGTTATTAGTTACTTTTATGATTTAGTAACTAGTAATGTAACTAGTTACTTTTCAGAGCAGTAACTAGTAATGTAACTAGTTACTTTTCAGAGCAGTAACTAGTAAAGTAATAAGTTACTTTTCTAAAGTAACTTGCCCAACACTGGTTATCAAATTAAAAAAAATTGAATTTTAATAAAGCTGAAAAATTCAATATGTTATATATAATATTAATTTCAGGTGGAGCTGGACTTGAGTATTAGCTCGACCAAGAGTTCAGTTCTGGAGCTTTTCTGTCGTAGACAAGCGGCTCAGCCTTTTTTTTGTTGTTGTTTCTTCTTCTCCCCTGCCTCTGCCCTCCTGTGTATCCCACCACCATAGTGATTATATGTTCCACTGCACACGTGTCATGTTGTCTCTTCCTCTTTGTCAATACACCAATACCTCTGTCCTCACCTTCTGTGCTGCTGAGGGCCAGTGCCATTTCCTGTTTATTTGTTTTTCCAGGTGTATGAGTTTTAGCTTCAGACCCAGTCAGAGCTCAGTGGTCTGATATCCCAGCCTGTGACCAATCCTTGTTTACCACTATTGATCTGCCACCTGATACTGTTCTCTCCCGGAGTCACCTCACTTGAGGCCTCGGCTGTAAATAAATCGTATCAGGTTGACACATCTTGAACAAAGTTTCTTTTGTATTTTCAAACCCTAGACAAAATGTAAAGGAGCATTGTTGTCTACATTGTTTCCCAAAGACTGGTTTCTGACCCTTAGATGGGGCGCAAAGTTTTATTTTTTATTTGGGGCGGATGGGTGGGTGTCGTCTTTTAATACGTTTCCTAGGAGCTTTCAGCTACGTTATTTTTGCTGTTGAAGCGTAGGAAATAGTATTTGGTCAGCTGTGGTGGCCTAGTTGTTAAAAAGCGAACTTAGGTCTGTAAGGTTTCAGGTTTGAATCCACCAGCTGCCAGGATGCCACTATGCTCACTGCCGCTCTGAGCATAGCATAGCTCAGACCAATCATCTTACAAAATTGCAACTTCAGGGCCTTCTAGCTGGCTCTACGTAGAAGGATTAGCCTATATGAAGGGTGAGGGCAGTGGCCTAGTGGTTAAGGAAGCGGACTTGGGTCTGCAAGGTCCCCAGTTCGAATCCCACTATCGGCAAGTTACCACTGAGATACCCTAAGCATGGTATTGTCCCTACACACTGCCCCGGCGCTCATTAGCCGCTCACTGCTCTCTTTGATGATGGGTTAAATGCAGAGGTCAAATTTGGTTGTGCGCTTTGGTGTGAATCACAACGTTACAATTGCAAAAAAATAAATTTCTCTGCTTGTAATGCGTGTTAACCCGCCACTGATATATGTATACGTACACAATATGAATGAGTGGACAGCCTCTAGGGTGCAGTTTCTTCTACGTTGTTGCATTTTTCTTTGTTGTTTTGCCGATATAAAACTTGAGCGGTAAATACTTATTAGCAGCAGAAACATTTTTTAATTACCTACATTTGAGGGAGCTGCTGTGCCCATGACTTTAAATCACAGTTACACTTGGTTCTGTGGCACTTGTTAATTATTTGCTACCTCCTACAATTAAATGCCACTTCATTTCGCCTGGGTTGTTCAAACTCCCACTTCAACAGAGAAGTTCATTTCGGAAATGAAAACAACATTTTAAGATTTTTAATATTGGACTTAATGAACATGAGATTACTTTCCCAGTTGTGTAGTTTGGCCTAAATACTCATGGCTGGAGATGTTGCAGCAGATCTGCTGTTATCACCATATCTCCAGGGTTGGATCAATAATTCTTCAACTTTTCTTTGTAGCAATATTAATCTACAAGATCCTTCAAACCCAAAACTCCCAGAGGAAGTTGAAATCATATTTGTTAATAATTTTTATTGTTTGTTTCATTGATATTTTGGTGCCAAAATAGAGCGGAATTCATAAAAATCCCGAAATGCTTCAACAGACAGAAGACAGGAACAGATTTCAATAATAAAAGAAATTAACTATTAACCTGTCTCCTCCATCAATCCTCAAGGTCCAGTAGAGAAGCGATGGACCAGGGGAGAAGAGAGACGCAGACCTCACTGTTGTTCCACAGCCTGATCCCCAGAGAAGAAGAAATTGGAATCAGAGACGCAGCTCTTGGGACTTTAGGGAAATTAAATACTGAACTCAATATGGAGCGACTCGATCATCTTCACGCTTTTGTAGGAATGACCTGGGAATAAAAACCCACTTTCGCTCAGGATTGTTTTTCCCTTTGGTGTAGTTTCCCTTCAAACAGTCGCACACCTGTACTTCCACCAACAGGGGGTTGTCGTCACTAACAAATGTGGCGAATGCGATGAAATAACATTCAGTCACTACTTGAAACCAGTGGCAGGCCGTGAAGTTGAACTGTAGGCCTTTAGACTCCTGGAAGCTTATACAGCTAACCCATGTACATGTTGCCTTTACGTAGGGCCAGCTAGAAGGCTCTGAGGTCACAATCTTGCGAGATGATTGGTCTATGCTCTGTAAACTCAACAGACTGTGGTCATTCACTTATAACAGGCAGGTTTCATGGAACCTGACAACACTAGCTAGCTAAAATATGATTGGATAAAAAGTCTGAGTATGTTTAGGTCAGCAGAGAAGGCTTTGCTGGCCCTGATGGCCCACCACTGCTGGAAACTTCATATCTGACCATACTACTAGACAGTAGATGAAGGTTCTCAGTCATCCAGGTCATGGTCAAGGTTAAAGAGTTAAGTTAGGCAACTGGACGTTCAGTTTTTTGGGAAAACGTTTTACCTAGACTGTGTTCCCACTCACAGGAACGCTCTCAACATCGTGCAATGTGCACCTGCTACCTGGAAATGGAAAAGCAGATGAAGAAATGAGGTGATTAGAGGGACAACACAGACAAGTGGGTTTGGAGAAAAAGTTAGAGAAGACAGATTGAGATGGTTTGGACATGTTCAGAGGAGGGAAGGTGGATACACTGGTAGAAGAATGTTCCTAGAGATGGAGCTACCAGGTAGGAGGCAAAGAGGCTGTCTCTTATACACATC
>JAFBJS010000688.1:537350-562160 GCA_016785265.1 Paraplagusia blochii | reverse complement strand
AATATATACACAGTATATTTATATATACTGTATATATATGTATATATACATATATATGTAGATATGTAAACTTTATCTTCACTATCTTAACTCTATCTTACTACATAGGATATATACATATTATTATTACAGTATATACTGTATGTGTTGCACGATGTGCGCATATGTTTGGCTGTATGTATTTATGTTTGTATGAATGTATATATATATATATACATATACATATATACATATATATATAATTTGTCAAAAGATAACGATATTACTGATATAAAATGTTATGTTATAAATATATGTAAATGTTGGGCAGAGAATATCGGCAAATGGTTACTATCAATCATTCGCATATACATATATATATGTGTGTGTGTGATTGATTGATTATATCCTGATAATGATACCGATATAATGTACATATATATTATATATACAGTATATATATACATATAATATATATTAAATATATGTGTGTGAATAATAATATTCTGATAATTATACCTATTTACTGTACATATATTTATATATAATAAATATATATATTAAATATATGCATATACAGTATATATATGTATGTATAATGTTCCCATCCTTGTCTACTTTGCTAAAACCACCACCAACATCATCCTCCTCCTCCTCCTCCTCCTCCTTTTTTCCTCCTCTCCATTTGCATCACATGATGCAACAGTGTTTGTGTCTAAGCTGTTTTTTTTTTTTTCTTTTTTTAATAACAAATGATTGAACATAACAATGTTTGTTTCTGACATCCACCCGGCCCACGTCCATCTGCTCCCTGAGCCTCGACCTCCATCGCTCTCCGGTTTCGCCGGCTCTAATGACTGTTTTGTTGTTTGCTGACAGACGCAGCCAATTAGCCAGGTGTACGTTGAAGGCATCACGTCCAAACACATGGTGTCGACTCTCCTTCCCCTGAGCCGCGATCTCCAGCTGTGAGCGAAGCCACTAAACAATGTTAGTGTGTTTGTTTGTTATTTCACCCACATATTTCCTCTCCTCGTCTGCAGCTGTTGTGAAGCTGGAGAACTTCTTTCGTTTTCATTGGTCATTTTTTTCCCCCTTGGACTCGGTCCTGTCCACTTGGCTCGGTCCATATGTCTGAGAGCCAGACCGGCCTGACTGCTGTCGCTGCCTGGTCTCAGAGGAACGGCACTTTAGATTTTCTTTAACAGCAGCTATAAATTAGAGCTATTTTTATTCTCTGCCTGGAAATTCTTAACATTTTCACTATCATTTCACTCTTCAGACACTTTGATCGTCTTGTTCTTTAAAGGATCTTTTTAAAGGAACATCCTGTGGTTTCTCTGCTGCTCATTAACAGCTGGCTCGGAGCAGACATCACTCTGACGCCCGAGTTTTTACAAACACCTCCCTGAAGAGATATGAGTGCTTTGCTAATTGCTCCATGTTTATATTGATTACATCCACCTCTGACGGCAGTTTCTCTTCCTGCTGCCTTCACTGTCTCTCTGTCAGGGGTTTAGGGTTGGACGGGTCGTTGACCACGAACTCCTCACAAATGAAAGAAGAGCAAAGACATAACAGACACAAAACTGCAGACCAAACCCATGAATCCATCGATTCTCTGTATTTGGACTTTACATGTGAAAAGTCAAACGCCACAGAAGCAGCAGCATCATATGGAAGTTCTTGGCTGTGATTGGATCGTTAATTGAAAGACTCATTCAGCCACCACAGGCCCCACCCATGTTCTGTCCTGGTGGGAGTGTCGTACACATGTTGTCAAAGCCTCTGCTCCCTCCCCCTCCTGCTGCTCCTGTTTTTATTCATTAGCTGCAGGTCTTTTTATTCCTTCCCAACACATTTCCTTTTGTTCGCCCAAGACACGAAGGCGATGGCGACGGTAGGCCGGCGGTGATCGACCGCTCTGTCAGCGGCGTTGTTGGGAGGTGTCAGTTCTTTTTAAGGGTAAAACAGATCCTGCTGAGCACACGGTGAAAGTTACCTTTAACTAAACTATGTCGTTTTTTTTTTTTCTTTCTCCTTGTGTCACTGCTTTATATAATCTCTGCTGGGAGCGATCTGGGAGGAGGTGGAGGAAAATCAAACCCCAGAAATGAGGTAATGTGAAGAAGGTGGAGAAACAATAAAGCTCAAGCAGTGATGATGCAACTCATCAATATTCAACGATTTATCTGGAATTCTCAACTGCCCTCAGAGATCAGACAGATTAGGAGAATTTAACAGGAACTACGTCAGATGGGCCACACCTCCAGGAATGCACTGAGACTACGACCTCTGCAGGGCCTGCGCCCCAGACTTAGATAACGCTCCAGACTTTGTCGTCCTCTTCGTCTCATCCTTGTTATCGACCCTGCAGTTCCAAACCGACCTGGAATTTCACTCTCCTCCGAGGCAGCGCTGATCAGCGGACGATCGTATCACTGTAGAGACAAAGACGCTTCCAGGAGCCTCCGCAAAATGAGATCTGTCTCAGCCAATCAGGCTGCAGCCGGTGCAGAGCAATGAAAGGATTTTCACTTCAGCAGCAGCAGCAGCATCAGGGTCGACTTCCATCTGCAATTTTAGAAAAAGATGAATATTTTTTTAGTGAAGCAGTGAATCCACAGAGCAACGCAAAACAGTTTCACCCAGTTTGAACTTTTCTTTGTTCCTGTTGTTGAAGCTCGTGAAGTTCTGGGTGACTTTTTGGGTCCATCAATATCAGTGGTCAAGGTTATAGAACAGTGAATGAACTGGAGGAGAGAGAAGTGGAGCAGAACTCAGACTGAGATGCTGTGAGATACCACTGATACAGAGCAGCAACGTGGATGGAAAGATGGAGGGAGACAGATGGGGAGACAGAGGGGGAGACAGGGGGAGAGGAGAAGACAGAGAAGGAGACATATGAGAGAAAGGGGAAGAGACAGAGGGGAGACAGAGGGGGAGGCAGAAGAAAGGGGGAGACAAAGGGAGAGGCGGGAGGGAGACAAGGTACTGTAGGAGAGACAAAGACGGAGACAAAGGAAGAGACAGAGGAAGAAATTCAGGAAGATAGAGGGGAGACAGTGGGAGAATGAGGAGGAGAGAAAGGGGAGACAGGGGAAGAGACAGAGAGGCAGATAGAGGGGGAGGCAGATGGGGAGGTAGAAGAGGAGACAAAGGGAGAGACAGGGGGAAGACCACGGAGGAGAGGCAAAGACAGAGACAAAGGAGAAGACAAATGGAGACACAGAGGAAGAAATACAGAAGAAGACATAAGGGGAGGCAGGTGGAGACAGAGCAAGAGAGAAAGGTGAGACAGAGGAGGAGCCAGTGAGAGAGACAACTGGAGACTGGGAGGGAGGTGGAGAAGATGTAACATCAGAGAAGGAGCAGGAAAACAAGGAAGCAGAAAACCAGGAGTCAAAGGTCTCCAGTCTGATCAGCCAAACTCAGATCCATGACACGATAAAGGAGTGGAGACAGAGGTCAGGTCTCCTGAGTGTCTCACACACGGTCGGTCATTTGTGCAAAGTAAAAACCAGCGTCGACTGCTGAAAAATTCATGAAGCTTCGAGGAAAAGTCATCGACCTCAAAATCAGAAACTCAGTAAAAGGTTCTAAAAATCCATGATGGTGTTTGGGAAAATTATGGAAAGTACCATTAACACCTGTTGCCTAGTAACCAGTGCCACGGCACCGTTTAGCAGGAACTTTGTGAAATGAGGTTTAACAACATCGGAGTGGTGACACGTTCTGCTGCAGTTCATCTCGCTGTAGCCCAGGAATCCTGCTCAGTCTGTGCACTCACTCAGGGTGGACTGAGGTTTCAGCTGTCGCCAAGAGGTCCAGATGAACAGACGTCCAGATGAACAGACGTCCGGTCGTACGGAAGTCCAGATGAACAAAAGTCGAGATGAACAGACGTCCAGATGAACGTCCAAACCTGTTGTGGATGTTCGATGTTGTCGTGAGTTGTCTGTCTTATGGTGTGTTGGTCCTGTGTTGTCCTCTGCTCAGTCAGTGATGAAGGTTAATAAATGTGGTAATGACATCATAACCAATCACAGGCAGCGTTGCCCTCTGACTGAGAGGAATGATCGCTGCCAGGAAACGCTCGCTAACCTTCTAATGTCTTCGAAGCAACGCAGATCAAGGGCTTCATCCAGGCGAGGCCGCGTTCATCGCTCACTGCCAAACCTCCCACTACAGGGAGAAATTAGCTGAGCTGAGGTCAAATGACTGCAATGCTCCCAAATGGCCAGTAGGGCTGCACACAGGAAATGTTCAAATGAAACGCTGAATGATTTTATAAAAGTATTCAATTTTGATGGTTTCAGAACGGACTTGGACGAGATCCTCACCTTAATTGGACACTTGACGCACACAGAGTTCCTGTCTCCACAGCCCAGGTGGACCAGTGACATTTAAGGACTTCCTCAGATCCTTGGCTCGGAGACAGGATTACAAACGGCCTCAGTTTTCCAGTCCTTCACTCTTGACCTCCAGTGACTCCCTCGTTACTCAGAAAACCTCTCACAGCATCTGGAGCAGCACCTCCCTTCACCTCCCTTCACCTCCCTTCTCCGCCCCCACCGCTGAAAAGAGCAAGCACGTGGGGGCAGATGAGTGCGCCTCCCTCTGGGCCGGGAAGATGAGACGGTGCATTTACATTAGCTCGGCCGAGCAGCAGCAGTGGAACGCTGCCAGCAGAGACGTGGAGTGTGACGCCACAGCTGAGGCGCGGCCCGCCTTCAGACGGACCCGGTGATGAAGCTGCGGCCGTCGGCCCGACAACCTGGCAGGCGGTCAGATCATAAAGTCAGATAAACAATCATAGTCAGTAAGTTAATTAGCCATTACTGGTCGGGCCAGAGCATTTATCAGCCACAGGGAGAGACAGAGTCCTGGCCCGTTCCTCACTCACTCAGAACCACAGAGTGTCTCCGTCTGCTGTTCTGGAAGACGTGCAGACAGGGAGGTTTTTTTACCATCTTTAGGGACATAAAAGTGGACAAATTGATTGCACCTCCCCTCTTCCTCCTCACTGTGACGAGGAAGGACGCTCCTTTTTGGGTTCTTTTCCAGCACAGCTGCAATAGAGATTCAGGGAGATGGAGCTAAAAGGAGCCCATTAAGGAGGAGGAGCGTGAATCTCCATTAGTCTGGATGGAGGCGAAGGCACTGAGCACAACAAACACCACACCTGGAATAATGGAACACAGTGGGAAACAGATGGAACGCCGCAGAGCTGCATCCAGCAGGGGGAGAGAGAGAGGAGCTGTGTTCACACTAAACATTCACACCAAACAGAAACAACAGCATCAGTTAACGTGGTGTTATATCACAATCAAACACAAGGAGGAGCACAAACGTCTGGTTCAGACGGACTCTGAACCAGATCTGGACAACCTGTGGCCCAGGGACAGGATGTGGCCCGTTTGGCATTTGAATCTGGTCCAACAATCCTGCTGCTTTGGCTGCATTGCCAGCATTTCCCCAGTCGCCAACAAGAAAAAGGATAAAAACACCTGCACATTTTAACCTTTATTTGTGACTTTCTTATCTTAGTTCACACAAACGCTGCGTCTCTCTGCTCCTGACCTGCCCTCAAGTCAAGGTTTAATGCCCACTGTTGCCCAGGAGTCAGAATAATTGCCACAACCGACTCTAACCCTTTGGAACATCAACACTTTTTCTTCAGCTCCTAAAAACAACATAAAGATTTTTTTTTCCACAACCACAGAGGATTAAAAACTGTTTGTTTTTTTATTGTTTTTCTCTTGAACTTCCATTTTGTCCAACAGTAACAAAATAACTTCCCTTCACCTCCTCCTCCACCTCCTCCACCTCCTCCTGGCTCAGCTGAAGCTCCTGACCAAGCACTTCAACAGATTAAATATTAAAGCAAATATTTAAGGTTCACTGATTAACACTTTCAAAATCGTCCTTCAGAGTGAGGTATATTTGGACATTTAAATGGGGACAAGGCTCTTCTCTCCTCCAACTCTTGGCCTTTTTTTTGTAGACTGAACTATCAAAGCGCCCCCTACGTCTGTACAATTGAAAGAGCAGATTAATTATTATTTCCTGAGTAAAAATGGGAAACTATAGGAAACCTTAAAGGTCTCTGCACGACTGTTAACATGGGGTTGAATCCCTCGACTCCCCGTGACTGGAAACTGTACCACCATCCCAACACCCCTGAGTTTTATGAAAATGGTCTTTTGAATGTCCTCAGAGGGGACAAGAATTTCTTTTTCGTCCTTGTGTTGACACTGAAGAGAAGGTAACACACATTCATGTGCTGTTGGGATGTCAGACGGTCTGATGGGTTCGTCATCAGACCCCATCTGACCAGGTCTGAATCTGAGCCTACGTATAAGCCCCACTCCCCCCGTGTTCTGTTGGCCCAGTCAGCCCTGAAACTAGATTCTCTCTTCCATCAAGTCTGAGGGAACAGTTTAATTAAAGGCCTGAACTCCCATCAGCCCCTTCTTGACCCGTCCACAGACAACAAACAAATAAATCCCCCCTAGTGGTGGAACTCGTGCTCCTGAAACACTAACACTGAATATGCACAGCCACGGAGTTTTATTCAGTGTCAGATCTAACTGGGTCGGACTGAACCGGACTGGATTGAACCAGCTGGACTGAACAGGACAAAATGGACTGGACCGCCTGGACTGAACTGGACTGAACTGGACTGGACTGGACTGGACTGGACTGGACTGGACTGGACTGACTCTGTTTCCTTCTGTACCTGTTGTCACAGCTGCTTTCATCCAGTCTGCTCATAAAACCCAGATGTTTACCCTTGATGCCCCATTAACTGTTATCATCATGTTAACAATGTGTTTGTCCCCCTGTCCCTCAGTCCCGGGGAAGTGATGGTCTCTCTTTCTTAGTCAATGAGGTTCAGTGTTGTGCTCCTGGTCACCGGAGAGTTACGCGGGTGATTTATCTGAACCAGAGGTGATTCAGTCAGATGAAAATGTTTGATGGTGCGTGGTGTCACCGGGTGGAGACGGAGACAGACGATCTGCTGCTGCTCATTATCTTCAAACGTCTGTCTCTGCAGAGCAGAGCACAAACCACAGGATATTACACTGGAACGGTTCTCAAAGTCGGGGGCGGAACATCCTGGGTGCACGCTGGGTTTGTCCTCAGTTCACCCAGAACTTTAACTCGTGTTTGGTCACTGCCTCACAACAAACACTGGAAAAAACACAAGATGGAAACAGAAAAAATGAACAGAGTTAATGATCAGATGAGGACTTTTAGTCAGGACTGAACAAATAACCAGCGTGACGTGGATTTGTAAAGAGATTAAAAAGGTTTGAGACGTATTTTCTGTTCCTCTGAGAACATGTTCCACCTTTTGTTTTTCATCTGCAGCAAAAGAAAAGAAAAAAGAAAGACCTCCAAGTATCTGGTTGCTCTAACTGTTGCTAAATGATGAGAAGTCAGACATCAAATATACATGAGTTGTGATAAGTGGGTTAATGCATAATGCAAAGTGACTCTGGTTCCCTGGAACCTCCTCCTTCTCCAGCCTCTGGTAAAAACAAGCTGCTATTTTGGTGGTGGAAACAGGAGGGAGGAATCTTCACTGACACTTTTGTGCAGAGAGAATCATAATTAAAGCACCTTGTGATTTCATCTCCCGTCTGGTGGCTGCGCTGTTGTTCATTCACCCCACACAGGGACGTTTAGAGCGGCCTCCACATCATTTGTCACCAGACCCCAGGGTAATGGACGGGGCAAATTAACTGGACTGGCTAATTATGGAGAGGACAAAGAGCCAGTCGCAGTCTCTTGTCAAGGTCCCACTCCTGCAGCACCGAGGGGAGGGCAGGTGGGAGTGTGGGGGACGGGGGTGGAGGTTCTCTCACTCATAAATCTGAGGAGGGAAACAGATCTGTAGCAGATTAGAGAGAGAACATAAAGACCACGAGGACGGCAGACAATGAACTGTGTAACGATTGACCACGGGCGGTAAGTAGGCCCTGGACGCTGTCCTGTGATGGACGTCGTAAACACCAGCCCATCACTGAGAGGACTGTGTGGAGGCGGAGCCTGTCTGCTGCCTGTCAGTAATAAGTGAAAGACGGCCGTGCACACTAACTGAACCCATGCGTTGAAACGGAGCGATGATTGGTTGACATTTCAGGCTAAGCCAATCAGAACAAGACCTGGGCGGGTATTCCTGCCTTATAGGGAAATAAACAGTCTCTCACACACACACATTACATGGTACAGCAGCACACACACACAAACAAGACAACGGCAAGTGGCAAGTTCCAGTTCCACTACATTTCATTGTGATAGTTGCTACAGAACACAACACTAAACTTTTTTAATGTGTTTTTAAAGTAAAGTAACTAATTCGTAGTTACTTTTATGATTTAATAACTAATAATGTAACTGGTTATTTTTTCATAGCAGTAACAAGTAAAGTAATAGGTTACTATTTTAAAGTAACTTGCCCAATACTGAAAATGACTTTGGGTTTAATTGAATTAACTAAATGTTAAACTGGATTTTATATTTTCTTGATATTTAGTATCATGATGTTGTTGCTGTTGCTAAGCCTCACAGCCGCTGCTCTGTTATCACACATTGTTCCCGGTGACTCTGATGGTGACAGTGATGTGGATTATTGCTTTTAGGAAGTCTCTCTTGCGTCTCCCAGGAGGAGACAGAATTTTTTTTTTTTTCGTAAGCAGATTAAAGAAAATGACTGGAAAACGAGGATTAAACCTGCGGCGGCTTCACTTCAGACGTGGAGTCGTGGTTTTTTATTGAATAACTCTCTCTCCGTTCTACTGTGTCTGTTGACTCGGGCTGAAGGAGGACAGATACTGGAGGTGATTGATGCAAATACGGTTTCATTGAGGTTTAATCTCTTTAAAAGAAGAATTAAAGGAAAGAAAGAAACTCTGCGCAGCCTCGTTTGTGATCAACACCTGCAAACATTGAACATTGTTATCATAGATCAGACAAATTACCTCAGAGTTTTATCAACAGTTGAGACAAATCCACAGACCTACCATGTTGGTGTCATTGAGTCTTGGGTCTCATGATATAAGTGACAGAAGAGACAGAAGTCCCGTCCAACCAGGCCAAGGTCGTCCAACACTGAACTGGATAGAAAAGCCACATGAGGACTGCATTAAAAAAGACTGTTAATTAATTACCCACGGCAACGTTCCAGCTTTAAGACAGAGGTTGTAACCACCTAACCACCGTGTGGCGCTCTCCAACCTCATCTCTCAGGAAACTGGGAGCAGTAATTATTCAACCTGCATTTGCTGCGTCACAGTCTGGAGCAGAATTGTGTCATTTCCTCATCATTTAAAGGGTGAGATAAGAGCCTCCCCCAACAAAGGCCCCAGTATCTCCCCCTGTTACTGCACTGTGTTCAGCAAAGAGGAATTATCACCCGGTAATTAAAACACTTTCATATCAACGCCGGCAAGAAATGAGTCTGAGGCCGAGGGCGGAGGAGACAGAGTCTGGAGGAGACCAGTGGCTTTATGTCTCTTCATCTGTCTCTTCAAAACAGTTGACGAAGACACGTTTCCCTCAACGTAGGGTGAAAAATAAATCCACCAAAGAAGGAAACTGATGGAAATTCATAGATTAGACGACATGAGGTGGAGGGACAAAAAAAGTGAAATATGTTGTTAATGTTAAAGGTAAATCTAGACTGAAAAAGAAATGTTGATGAGGAGAATCTTGGGAATGAGATTAATAAAGATAAGGAAAAAATCTGTATAATCTCAATGTGTGGTTACGGTAGATTAGAAAAGGTTAATTTAATGAAATGAAAGTTGTGTAATGACATTAACAAAATCCTGTTAATGAGATTAACACAGTCAGATTAATTAGACACATTAATCACCTGATCTCAATCACAGTAATTAGATTCACACAGTTGTTTTAGTGAAAGATTTTTTTCACATTCTTTTTTAATATAAAAAAACTTTCCTGCTGATAAATGATCAATATTTCTTTTCAACAGTTCCAGACGATTCAGGCCACGTTTCAGGCTCCAGACCCTGAAGCAGGAACTCCACTTCTCCGTCTTTTCTTCCTCCACATTTCTCTACATTTTAGGCTGTTTTTTAGGCAATCATCACTCACACTTTCAGCTCTGGGCAAATGCATGGAAACCAGTTAATAATCTGAGAGATGAGTCCTGGAACAAGAGCCCGAGGCGCTCCGGTTTATTTTCAGTTCATCCTGGAGTAAATGGAGCCGACCTTCACCGTCAGGGCTCCGCTCCAGCCTACGGAGGAAACAGCCAGAGGAACTCCATCACTGTCTTGTTAAAAACATCACTCCTGCAGCAGCAGTTTTTCTTTCCTCCTTCAGGAGAAAATGATTCAATTCTTTTCTGTGTCATTGAGAGAGTAAATAAAATACGCTTTGAAAAATGTTGTCAGATCAACACTATGAACCTGGGGTCAAAGTGATGGCTTTGATAAAAGCAAAGAAATAAAATTACATGTTGTTTAACCGTCTATAAAAGACCATGATTAGCGAATCTGACTCCTCCTCGGGTAGCTTTATGCCCTCAGAGGGGACCGAGCCCCCTACTTTGTTGACAATAACATAAAAAAGACAAAGACATGAGGGGGAGAATGTGAGCAGGATGTTTCCATATTTTCACCGTTGCAGTAGAAACAGACAGAACTTTTCCTCCAGTAAAGGACACAGAAGGTAATTGAAAATTCTGAGCTGCTCCACAAATGAAACGCACTGCATTTATTCATGTTTTTCCAACAGCGAGTTGATGCCATGGCTGTAAAACGGGGATCAATAAAATCCTGACATTTGAATCCAACATTGTGGCCACGGCTGCAACGTGGACGAGAGGAGGAGGAAAGTCATCTGTTAATCACAGCCTGAGAAGTGGACATTGTGTGTCCAGAGCTGGGTGGACAGGAGGCAGAGGTGGACGATGATGGTTTCGTGATATTGAATCAATATTCTACAGCAGAAGAATCTTCACAGAAACAACAGTGAAGTCTGAGAGTCAGTTCTCCCGTCATCACAGCTGTAAACACCAGGTCGACGCCACCGGCCCAGGATTATGTTTTCAAAGAGGAAACACAGGAGTTTCCATGTAGCTGCAGAAGAGTTGAAAGGCTTGGAGGAAAAACTCTGACAGACAGACTGGCTCGGAGGCAGCTGAGGTAAAATAATGGAGTGAACCGTTTGTTTTTCTTAAAAAACAAACCTGGAAAAGCTTCCAGGTTTGTTCTGTGAAGCCGACACCGGGCTGTAGTCAAACTGTGCTGCTCTGGTCATGCTGTCCATAAAGACATGGAAGACGAGAAGTTCATGAGAACTCCACAACCAGGTCAGGAGACTTGAGGAAATGAGAGAAATAATTTTGTAAAATAATGATGTTCATAAAAAATAAAAGGCTTCGTTAATGACATTAAACAAATTGTTGGAGTCAAAACTGAATTCAGTTTATAAAATAGTTTCATTAATGACAATGACAATGAGATTCATTCATTCAATTCAACCAAATATGAAATTAAAATATCACGTTGAAGCATTGGTTATTAATGGATGTCCAATATTATCAGTCCACCGATACTATTGGCCCAACATCAGCAAAATAATGTTTATCAGAGGAAATGGGTATCGGGTTTTCAACTGATATTCAAAGTCTGATGCTGCAAAGCCGGAGTTTTTATTTGTCCAAAGACTGTTTTTATAGAATGGCTTCATTCAGGGGAAGTATCGGTATCGGAAATTAAATGTTTGGACGATATCGGTAATATCGGCAAAAGTTGGTATCGGACATCGCTAGTTTTAGTAATAAAAAACATTTTGAACTGGTCAGACAGAACAGACACGTGAAGCAGTGATGGAGCAGACTGGGTGGAGCTGTCCATGGTGCTGACTACAGACTTCAGTCTCTCAGCAGCTCCACCAGGGTTGACATGAACCTGGAGTGGGTTGACCTGGACTGGAACCTTCCAGAAGCAGCAGCTCAGCGGAGACAACCTTTAGACAGAACGGTCTTCTCACTTCGGTCTTCATGAACCCCAACCGTCCGCCGCTCCAGTACCTGTGGACACCAGTGGAAGACTTCGGGCTTTAAGACCCGGCAGAGACTCAACAGTCAACATCTGTCACCCCGCTCTCCACTGTATGAATTGCGCCTGCACTCCGGGCTGGAGACACTCGGGCAGCGGCAGGCGGTGCTGCCACAGTGCGGGCGCAGAGAGAGTGGAGTCAACGCCGGGGACGCAGCGGCCACGAGGACGCGCCTCTCCGGACCATGAGAGAAAGTGAAGGGAGACGCACGGAGCCGCGGCGATAAGACAGCGCGCAGCAAGATGAAGACACCCATGGTAAATGAAAGCTCGGTCCACGGGACGTGACGGGTGAACGGTACCGTGGTCGGTGCGCTCCTCGGAGCAGCCGCTGCGGGTGCGTGGGACGCGGACATTAGGACAGGGAAGAGCCGGTGTTCAGCGGCGAACTGTCCGACCTGCGACGGCCGCGGGTGGGACTCTGCAGATCACTGAGTTCGATTCCCTGAATAATCTGTGAAAATGACAGTTGATGTTGTTGTTAAACTACTTCTGTCTCAGAATTAGGGGAAATAATCCAGATTAGGAGACTGTATTGGTGGAACCTGAACCTGAATCTTCACCAGGTCAAGACACCTTCACCTGAACTCTCACCCTGAGGTGAAGCTCTGACTGTGAATCAATTGATTTTGATTATTATTATTATTTTTACAGCTTTAAAATTGTCCAGTCTGAGCGTCAATCACAGTTGGAGACAGTTTTAACATTTGACTTTAAATTAATTCAAAAAAAAATAACCAAAATTTTCAGTGACTATTATAAATAACATTTTTTGACCTTATTTTTAGGCCTGAACTGAGCTTCTCTCCTGGGTTGGTAAAGTAGCTTTGACAGTGATGATGCTGATCTCCTCCTCCTCCTCCTCCTCCTCCTCCACCTGCTCCTCATCTGTTCTATTCAGTAGTGTATACAGATGCATCTGACTCTTCATCTCTCACCGACGTGCTCTCATTCACCAACATCTGCTTGTCTCTCTGTCAGCGCCATGGGGTGACGGTGCTTCTCCTGCTTCTCCTGTGCGCCAGCCTGTTCCTCGTCTACAACGGAAGGTTCAACGTGGCGTCCAGGGATGCTAACGACACCCGCGTCCGTCAGAACGAACAGCTGCGTGGGCCCACGGGGGCCCCCGTCAGGGTGGCAGAGTCCCATCCTCCGGTCCTCCAGGGATACAGCAGCATCATCGACCATAAGGTAAACAGCTGTGGACGAGTGGAGGAAATGAGTGGCAGAGTCTGATGATGCATTGATTACCGAGCTGAAGCTTCTAGATCTTTCCAACATCCTGTGGGTTTCAGACGGTTCATCTGTAAAGACCAGGTTCATTGATTTATTTGGCTCAAAATTACGTCTTTGCACCAGGTTGGACCAATGGACAGGTTTCAGTCTCGACTCTGTCCATCACTTCTTCTAAAACCATCAATCTCCACCCTCCTCACCTCTGACTGTCTCTTGAGTTCCTTGATCTGTTTTTCCTCTACACCTTCTTTTAACTGATGTGGGTTTATTTGTCCACCTGAACCAGCCTGTTTACACAACACCTTCACTTCCAACCCCAGTAACTCTTCAAATAACTACCACTCCACCACTGCATCCATTATAATTCCATCTCATCTTTGGCTCCATCATCTGACCCAACCTCCCGTCTAATGAGCAGCAGTCGTCGGTCTGCTCTGCTCTGCTCTGCTCTGCTCTGCGGAGGAGGAGATTCAGAGAGAAGCGAAGTGAGCTTCACTCCGGTCATTTATCACAATCGTCTGCCCACCTGTCCTTTATAATAACAGCTGATGCTACCAGTGAAATCCATGGCTGCATTCTTACTCTGTAATTGATGAACCCTGGAGACCTGTAGCTCCGTCACCGTGGGGCTGCATCGACTCCACCTGTCTACCTCACTGAGAAAAAAAAAAATCGATGTGAGTTCTGAGGAGGGAAATCACTGAGTCAAAGAGAATTAATCACCTGGTACAGTAGTTCTTTAGACAACCTACAGGAGGTACAAGGTGGTAAACAACTGGGCTATCTGTAGTACATATACTAGCCTTGTATGTGGCGCTGTGTCAACCACACTGTAACATGCAAACACTGGCAAAGTCCAAGGTGAAAGTTCTGAAAACTGGTAAAGACGCTGAAGATAAAATCTGTAAAAAAGCTGTTTTTGTTAGCATGCTAAGCTAGCTTCTCCAGCGTGGTCACAGGGGGCGTGGCTTCTGCTGTTGTTGATATTTTGTGGCTTTGAGCAGGATTTCGGTTATAAAAGGTGACAAAAGGTGTAGCTAACTATAACCCATCACTCGCTTCCACCACAGGTGGCGCTGTTCTCACCCCTAACACTCTGGCTTTATCTACACCAGGCCCAAGACTGGGTTGGTGCTAAAGCTCTGGCTCCTATGCTGACTGAAACTACAGAAAGAGCTGAGACAAATCACTCCTTGGTGACTGAAGTGACGCGACGCCACCGTAGTTTCTGAGTGAAACAAAGACACAAAGAATCATTCACTCGACGCTGTCTTCGTCGCACAAAGAGAAGAAAAAACAGGCTGGTTTTAAAAATGGGTTTTTGCAAAATGAAACAGTGGAGCTCCTGAAGAGCCACTTCATCATGTGACAAAGCAACAGAAGGTGGAGCAATTATTCATTAGGAGAAATTGCACTGGTGCGGAAAACAACTTTGGAATCTTAGAATTGCAGACTGTAAATGTTGCTGCTGCTGCTGCTGCTGCTGAGTTTTACAAAAATCTCAACATGAACCATTTACAGTTCATTTTTACCTGCTACCAGACTCCAGGCACAGCTTATTATGACACAACCAAGTCACAACTGAAAGGACTCAAAAATCTCACTTTTCTTAAAACACTGTTCTATTGATTTTGTCTTTTTGAGACAATATTCCACTCATTAACGGACGGTGTTGACTTGTCAATCAAACTGAAGAAAAGACTGAGTTTGAGAAAAGCTTTAAAATACTGAGTGAGGCTGCAGTGAGACGCTCAGGCTGCTCCAGGAAACTAGGATCACAATTCTGATGGTTGACTTTATTCAGGACAGTGAAGGCATCACGAGCTCTACTTTGACTTGAATGTCCACACTGGTCACTGGTAATGACCACTGGAAGTCTGTGCTGATTTGATAAAAAGCTGCAGCTCAGTTCAGTTGGTTTTTACTAAATCAAAAATACATCTTTGTCTTCACCAAAGTTTCAAGTTTCACACCTTTAATTATTGAGTCACACGAGCACAAACAGATTCAACCATTGTTTGATTTTTGGCCTTTTAGTAAAAAAAAAAAAAAACTAGCATTGGAGCGGCGGCCGAACTCCTCACTTCTATTTTTCATTTTGTCTTTTGAACCATAGTGTTTTATATTCATGCAGTTGGAGTCAAGTGGAGCTCAAATAAATGTAAAAGTTGCTGGGCTGATAGGTCGCAGCAGCAGCAGCAGCAGCAGCAGCAGCAGCATCTTTTCCCGCTCACTGCCCCAAATGCCAATATTCAGTGACCGTGCACTGTTTGATTTTCGAAGGATTTGTCTGTAATGCGTCAGTAAACTGAGCTGCGGATGAGAATCGATTCCCTCCCTGTGACGGGAGCAGTCCAGCGTCATAACTAAACTGCCCGTTTATTCCTGCTCTCGTTGCATAAAACTTATTGACATTTAGATGAAAAAAGACATCAGTCTGGACCCAGAGGTTCCATCATCGTCTTTAGAACCTTTAAGTCTGTGTCCACATTTGTCTCTTTTGTTTCCTTGGTAGAGTGAATCTAAGAGAGGACTGACAGAACGGGGCATTTTAGGTGTGGTCCCACCCAGGACCATAGGGGGCGTCACACTATCATATGTAAATCTATTGCTCTAGTGCAGCCACAGCTCTACGTCCCCACGTTGCTACAGCAGCGTAGGTTGGAGGACGACGTGAGTCGACCTTCTGCGACGTCACCGTGTCTGAGATGACGCTGCAGCTTTTGTTAAACCTCTACACATGTGCTCCACCTGCTGCCCCCGCTGGTGCAGAATGAGAGTTGCCGGTGAAGACCAGTCTGCTGAGGACATTTGTCTTCTTCATCGTTGCCTGCTGACCTCTCTGCCATATTGATTTGTCTGAGATGTGTGCTGGCTGGCACGGCGAACCTGTGCCGGGCACCGCCTTTGACTCCTCCACTTTATCTTCCACACAAGTATTGAACTCACTGCAACACAGGGAGCACTTCAGGGAGCGGAGCAGCTCTTTTGTTTCGTTGTTTCTTCGTTTTTTGCCCAGATATTAAAAGGAAGTGTCCATGTCAGGTCCATAAAGCAGGTTTATGAACCATTTTCAGACCTCTGAATCACCACACACTTGATTATCAGCTTTGATTCATGTTAGAATTAGAACTCATTTATTTCTGTCTACACAGCAGCGCTGGTCGGTCTTTACTGCACACACTCTGGGGCGGCAGGGGGAGATAAGGAGGAGCAGGAGGAGGAGGAGGAGGAGGAGGAGGGAGGGAGTCATGTAAAGAAAAGGCAAAGAGAATGAGAAAAGAGGACACGAATAAGAGAGATTGTAAAACCATAAAAGGTCCAGGCTGAGAGGAGAAGACGAGGGCGATGGGGATGGCGAAGACAGACACACCAGAGACCCAGAGGACGCCTTTTCTTCTAGAAGTACGCAGCTTTGTATTTTCTCTTTGAGACGAAGGAGGAGGTCTCTCTGGAGAAGTGGTCTGCCTCGTCCTCCTCCTGCCTCGTCCTGATTGCCTCTCTGACGGCAGAATCCGACTCCTGATTCCTGAGCAAGATCCAGTGAGTCGGGTGGAGACAAAGTAATGTGGAGATTTCCCAGAGAATCCTTATCAAACACCAGGGGGAGCATGATGAACCCGTGACTCTGACTCTCCAGTCTAACAAGACACTCAGTCTTCAGGTCCAGGCTTGAAGGAAACACGTCCTGACGTCTTTCTACCAATTTTAGCCTGAAGTTCTTTTAACCACAGACAAAAACACAAAGTTCAACCACATCAGATCAGGACAGGAACCTAGAACATCATTGAACCTGAACCTAGAACCTCCATTTTAGCTGCAATGAGTAGACTGGCCTAACTGGAAAATTACCCAGTTTCTCACAAGATATTGGTTGAATGGATAAATGGACAAACAGCAGGACAGATGGATGAATGAGCAAAAGACTGACACGTTGGACAAAAGGATAAATGGACAGATGTCTTTTGACACCCATCAATCCTCTCACATATAAATCCCCCTGGAACCAGAAGTTTACCCAACTTCTTGAGACCAAATGTCATATATACTTGACAAAATAAACTTTTTGACCTGCAGGGGGCCCAGGGTGAGACATGAGCAGAACACTCAGGTGTTCAATAATTCAGACCAAAAAGAACCGACAAATGTCAGCGACGGCCGATGGTGTTTGTAGAAAGAGCCGCTGTCAAGGTTGAAGACACGGAGAGCGGCAGACGAGAAGACAGAAAACATTTACAAAGGCAGTCTCCACCGCACACACTGACACAGGGTCAGTTTTAGACAGATCTGGGTTGGAGAATACACTCCCTGAATGTAGGTACACGTAGCTGGGAGGCACGAGCCGAGGAGAACAAAGCCATCTGTGCCACGGAGACAGAGCCAGGCATCGTTGTCACGGCCTCAGCCTCAGTGACAGCTGCAGGATCCAGATATTTAATATTTCATCTTTGACAGTCGCATCTTCTTCACTTTTCTCCGAGCAACACGGCCATTTTTCACCCTTCATTATGACTATTCTGCTCAGGCAGCAGCTGGATATACCCCCCCCCCGTCCCACCCCACAGAAACCCACCCTATTAAGCCATCACGGCCGAGGACGTCGTACTGGTGCGATGTGGACAGAGTGTTTGAGTCCAGTGGATTTTTTCCTCTTAAGACGACTTTAAAGAGGGACAGGACATCAGGGGACATGACAGACTGATAACCACTGCCTTATTCACTGACCTTGTTGGAACGCTGTGACGCTCTGTTGTGTCTGCAGAGAAGAGGAGATGGCGTTCATTAAACCACAGCGCTCCCTGTTGGCTCGTAGTCTTAGATTTCAACTGAGATCAGTCTACGCCTGCGGAACATAAAGTCAGCTTCAGTCTGCATCCAACACTGGCCATTATCAATGAAGGAGGTGGAGGAGAGAGGTTCCGCCTCCATGAACCTCACATTTAGAGTCTTTCACTCCACGATTCTCAATGGAATCAAACTCATTTTCAAGGCACTTCCCTTGGAGACTACAGAGATGGATCTATAACTATTATTATTAACATTAATTATAATTATTATTTATTCAAGTGAAATGTTTTTTCATTGCTGTGTGAAAACTATCAATTTAGCAGGTAAAGAAACTCACAAATTAACTTGTGCCACATTTGGCCCCAGGGCCTTATGTTGGACACATATGTCTAAGGAATCATATCTTAAAAAGCTTAAAACACCATTGATCTCCATGACATCAGAGCTGAGTCTACATTTCTTCAAGCTGAAAATATTATTCCTACCTCTGAGCCCTTACTGCCTGGTGGGCTGTAGCCTGTAGGGGGAGCTACAGTTGTCTGTCTCCAGGGGAAGACGCAGAGGAAGGTGAAAATATGAGGGATGGGTGACACCTGTTGGCTCCACGTCAGGAGACAAACCACACGTCAGAGTCACGTTCCACTCTGCTCTGAGCCACAGGCAGAGGAGCCATTTACCTCCTCCTCCTCCTCCTCCTGCTTCTCCTCCTCTTCCTCCTCCAGCTCCTCAGACTCAGAAGGCCAGCTCCATTACTCAGCTCTTTAGGCGTGATTAATGAGCTTGTCCTCTGCGCTAGGAGAGAGGAATGATCGTACTGTTATTTGTATTTTGGCGTAATCCCTTTCTGTACACACTGAGCCAACCTTAACCCCCCCACCCTGACCCCCCCACATCCCCAAACACACACACACCCAATTGTACACACACGTAGATTAGAAACCTATTGGGAGCCGAGGTCATTAATTCTGTCGTAGAAGCTTTGGAAACAATGAGCTTCACGGCCAAAAATAGAAGAAAAGACGAGTTTTCTCCGTAATCCAAGGCAACGAGCGACGACGGGAAAGTTCAGGAAGATTCTGACCGCAGGAGGGTCACAAAGAGGCAGACGTGCTGGAGTTTCCTCGTGGTGTTTTGCTGATGTGACATAAAATCGTTGCCTGAGCTGCGTTGTCAGTGGCAACACGGCCAATTACAGCGCAGACTTTGATGTATACCCCGTCACATTCCGCCCCTGGAGGAGACGTTGTCACAGAAATTTGTCGAAGCTTCTTTGGTCTTCCCGCGCTCTCCTTGACAGGGCGGCTGATTACACTTCCACAGCAGTAAGCATTTTCCCCGGGAAGGTAGCCGTTCGCTCACGTCTCCGTCTCTCTGCTAGAGACTTCACATTAATTCAGGTGGAATCCGCTGCAGGACCGGCCCGGAAAATAAAAAATTCACATGACACAGTGTACACGACTGCAGACATGAGCGGTGGGACGCATGCAAATGTTTCCAAAAAGGAAACAAGGATGTCACCTGTTTGATCAGTGCAGTCGCAGGATCTCACACTGGAAAATCTGGGATGTTCTACAAAGACTTTATGGACTGGAAGAGAGGTTTAGAAACTGCAGTAACCAAAAGTCATTCAGGAATTTCATAATTCCTCATCAGAATATTTCCACAGATCCCAGAGCTCAGACTGGTGTTTGGTTGATTGTCGAAGATGAGCTTCTCGTTGTGGAGGTTCCATCTGCTGACTTTTTGTTTTCTGATTACTGTTTGCTGCAGGCCTGAGCTTGGACTCAGGGAGGTCCACTCCATTACACCTCCAGACCAGTAAGCTCAAATTGGGGTTAAAAGGTGGCGCTGCACACTGATTATCTCATTAGCTGCAGAGTCAGTGAACCAGACTTAAAATGCACAGACACGCCGCGTGGCACGGGCGGAGGTGGAAACGCCGTCTGTAACTCCGAGAAGACGACGACAGGCGCGGACACTTGAGAGTAACACTCCGCCCGCAGGACATTCTTGTCGTTGCAGTCTGTTGTTGCCTGAGAAGTGACAGGAGAGGAAGAGCTGCAGGGTCTGGATCCATTCTGTCCTCCTCACAGCTGGAGGCGTGGAGGTGCTCACGGCGTGAAATGAATCCCACTATTGGATTGTGAGTTTTGGAGGGTCATAATGATCAGACTGAGCTTCTCTCTAATCCAGATCTTCAACCACCCAGTGAGCTCTTCTGATGAATCCCATCACAGACTCTGACACTTTAAACAGATTCACTTCAGACTGAGAAGAAAAGTAAACGGACACAGTCTGTTAGTGTCTCTCTCTCTCTCTCTCTCTCTCTCTCTAGATTTACTTATAAATATGTTTTTATATTCAAGTATATGGGTACATATACATATACCTATATATAGATATATAATATTATATATGGGTGCATATTGGGGGTCTGCAAATTAATCATTTTGGATTAGTTTTGGATCGAACTGAACCGAATCAGATCGAACGTTTATTTTTTTATGAATCGTTCCTGAATCGGATCGTAGCCTGTGAATCGAGATATGAATCGGATCGTTAAGTGAGTGAATCGTCACACCCCTAGTACATATGCAGACATATTTGAGGTATAAATATATAACTTTAGGTTAAATATTTATTTGTTTTCCGGTGATGAAGCAGAAAACCTTGGAACCTCCTTAAATGTCCTTTGGATTTCTGCTTTTAAAAATATCCTCACAAGGACAATGCAACAAAAAACATTTTATATTTCAGCTCTTAAAAAACTAAAAAATGCTTCTACATTGACTCAGAAGCCTCAGCCTAGAAATCCTGTCATAGAACCAATCACTCCTGCAGCAGATTGAACATTTAGTCGCTGCCACTTTGGAGTAAATAAATAAATGAACAATATCAACAAATAGAAGAAATCGTTTTCCTCTCTTAACATTTCAAGTTGCTCTTTCTCACTGCCGGGGAGTGATGAAGAGTGATGAAGAGTGATGAAGAGTGATGAAGAGTGATGAAGAGTGATGAAGAGTGATGAAGAGTGATGAAGAGTGGAGGACTCACGGATCCACTGGAAACACAAACAAACCCTAACCATCGGCCACTTCAGATCCAGTGACGTGTGTCAGTGTGTCCCAGACCAACCCTCTTCTCACCACTAGGACCAAAACTCTCACTGAAGACGTCAGTGAAAAACCAAACGTCCCTGAAAGTCCGATTCACGGCGTTTGTGTCGCTGCAGCTTCTGACAAATTCCTGGAGGTCGTGCAGGAATTCACTGGGACGTGTGTTGTTTTACCAACTACACCTGAGTGTGAGCTGCAGTCACCGTCTCCGTCACGCTGCATTCCAGCCAATCATGTCAACACGTCCACCCGAAGATTCAGGAAGTTCATTTAGAATACGTCAAACTCCAGGCCTGGGGGACAAATGTGGCCCGCCAAGTGGATTTGTACGGCCCGCAGGAGCTCACACAACCTTTCATAATGTGGATGCAGAAAAGTAAATTAAGTTTCACAGCATTGAGGAATCTGTACCGGACATGCTCAAACTAAGGTTCAGGGGCCAGATGCGGTCCTGCAATGCTGATGTTTTCTTCACTGTTGAACAAATAAGAAGATGAATCCAATCCAAACATCCAATCACACTTTGTTAATAACAACAAGCAGCAGCAGCAGCAGCAGGACATAAACAAGTTACTCAAATTAAACCGAACCTAAAACTTCAGTCTGGGACAAAGTGACCTGTATATGACATCATAATATACGGTGATGTTCCCATGATGTTCTCATGATGACTGCACTCAGAGAAGAACCCTGTCACGTGTTCCATTCAGGCCTCATTAGGTGATAAAACACTGACAGGAAGCTGTTAGAACACACGTGTGCAGCCGTGGTCTCTTTATGAATCCCTGCAGACGCTACACCCGGGATTAGACTAATGAGCTGGGTCTGTGTGTGTGTGTGTGTGTGTGTGTGTGTGTGTGTGTGTGTCTGTGTGTGTTGTCTCATCATCATAGAGCACAGAGAAAACAAAATCCTTAGACATTGATAGACAGACAGACAGGAGGACAGACAGATCTGTAGCTGTAGCTGCACAGCTCCGGTGACATCATCACTCCATTGGTCCACAGCCTGATGATGTCATACCACAGGGGGATATTTTTCATCCTGAATGAAATCCATTAAAGATCCAGACGACGCCTCCATCACATCCACCTCCATCAGTCAGACCACAGGTCTAATTTAGTTTCCTATGAAACTTTGATGTTATTGTGGGGTTTGGTGCGAGGCTCACGGATCAGAGCGGCAGTGACTCAGACTCAGACCCTCAAGGTTCAGGCTGACGGTGAAAAATACAGTGGACTTTCCTGCAGAAGTTGCTGGTGACAAGCAGACGATGGAGCAACCACATCAGCGAGGAAGGATGAGAACGTCACTGCCTGGAATTGAACACAGACAAAAACACAAGGACGAATCCTGAACCATGTGGTTCCTCTGGGAATTGAACCCTTGACATAGAGGCAGGTAAGACAACAGGGTGGAGAAAGAACATACTTATCAAAGTAAAGACTAATGAGCCACTAGAGGCGTATGGTGGTACATCATCAACCAGGGTGGTGATGGAGGCGACTGTCTGTACTGGACGTAGACTGATGGAACATTTACTATAAAGAATATTTTCTCTGTCTGTGTCTGTAGTGGAGGAGATGTATTATTGATGCCCTCCTCCACCCGTCTGTTTTGTCCCAGTGTCTTATTACGTTGGGGGAACATAACCACAGCTGATCCTTCAGGGTGTAGTTGAACCGGACGTCTTTGAACACACCACCTTCCAGGGAGACTGTGGTTTTGTTTTGTTTTCCTTTTTCTGAGGAAATGACTCGTTGACAAACCTGTAATCTGGAGAACGACTGTTGACAGTCGTGCCTGTGTCACAGCTCTGCTCTGGATTGTGCTGCACCATTAATCCTTGAGCTCCGAGTTTTAGTTTTGCCGTAAGAAGGAGCGCTGACATCCTCCTCCACCTCCTCCTCCTCCTGCTCCTCCTGTTCTTACTAACAGGATCTGATCATTGATCCACTCCATTGTCTGTCAGATGATGTTGAGGACTGAACACGTCCATCACTGCTGACCGACAGAGAGCATCATGGGAACCGTATCAGTCCTGCAGATCTATGACCTGTGTTTCTACGTCGACGACCGCCCTTCAGATCACTTGGAAAATATGGAATTTTCAACCTTACACTCTTGACTCTCAGGCGTGTTAATGGTCTCTGTGAGGCTCAATAATGACCCCATCAGACACCCGGGCGTCACTGCAGCTGTGTGTACATCTCCTCAAATCCCTCTGTGTCTTCCTGGAACTCCTGCCCTACATTTCTGGCTCCTTCTCTGACAGCCTTTTCTCTCTTTGCAAATTACCTCTCCCTCCTCCTCCTCCCTCCTCCTCCACTCCTGCCACTACTCTCCCACTTTTTCCCCTCTTTATTTCACCCATACTCTTCCCCACCTCCTCTCGTCCTAATGTACCCCTGTCACTTCCTCTCGGCTCTTTTCTCTCTCTTCCTCTCCTCCCACCTCCTCCTGTAGCTGCGGCGCTTTCACAGCAAAAGAAAAAAAAAAGGAAAAGAAAAGAAAGAGTAGCAGCTTTGAAACTGCACCTCGGCCTTTGTATTCAAGCCAAAGCAGTCACTCCTACGTGTGGTCCTGACAACAGCGCTCCTCTCCCGTTGGTCAGGGGAGTGGGGAGGCGGATGGAGGTGGAGGAGGTTCCAGGGACCTGCGTGGTATCAGCAGAAACAGACTGACAGGCTGATGTGGAGCCAATTAAGGCCAAAGACGCTGCTGAAACCAGATGCAACCCCTTTGTTTCCCCCTCCCAGCGCTTTGACATGCCGCTCCACCCGGCTGTGCTCTCTCCAGCTGCTCACACTGATATAGATTCACAGCAAGAGGAGGTGTTTGTTCTCCTCCTCAGGTCGTCTGGAGGTGGAGGAGATCCAGGAGTTTCACTTTTTATCTAAAAGAGAGTAGAGGAGGACGGGAACATGGCACCTTTACACGCAGGTGGAGGAGAGCTCAGGGTAAATGATGCAGAGTGCTGCCCCCCGGGGGCAGAGTGGAGCTGCGTATGAGCTGCGGAGGAGTTTGTAATGAAAGGGCGATTTTGAAAGAGAGGAAAAAAAAACTCTTGGAGTGAAAACAAAACTTGTTCAGAGAAAATATCGGAAATGGTTTATTTTACAGCAGAATTGTCTCCGTGGACGACGTTTTAAAGTCAGTGTTTCAGATGTTGGAAAGTTGTTTGGCCTCAAGAAACGATGTGAACCTGTTACGTCCTGCAGCTTTTTCGGGGTCATCCCTCAATGATCAACCACAACATAGTTGCTACTGTAAACAGTCTTTCAGAGCAGAGTGAATCACTCTGGTCAAGACCTTCAAGGCTTCTCATCACAGTAGAAGAAGAAACCAAACGGTTATAAAGACATCAGTCACTGCTCAGTGAACCACATTAAAACTGACCCAGAGTCAGTTCTTTCTCTCTCTACTGGTCACAAACTCAGGTGAAACCAGCAGTTCAGGAGGTCACAGTCTGGATGAGAAGAAACTGAACGAGTGTCTGGAAATCTGAACCCAAAGGGAAAATGAAATGAGCAGCAGCAGAGATCAGAGAGGAGGAAATGGAGAAACAAGGATGCTATTCAAGGCTGTGA